>JANTPZ010121146.1:0-37433 GCA_025593235.1 Vachellia pachyceras
AACCAGAAACGTTGTAGAATCATAGACACAGCCAACTTTGCTTCCAGCATGGCAAAGTTTTGGCCAATGCATATTCTTGGACCCCATCCAAAGGGAAAGAATGAGACTTGCCCTTTCGTTGCCTTCATAACTCCTTCTGAAAACCTCTCTGGCTTGAATTCCTGTGCATCATCACCCCACAATTCACAATCATGGTGAATCAAACCTACAGGAAGGGTAAGACGCACTCCCGTCGGTATTGTCAGGTGTCCAAGTTTCATATCCCTAGGAACTGTTCTAGTAAGCGCAAGTGCTGGTGGGTAAAGCCTCAAAACCTCGTACAAAATCATGGTCACCTGTAGCAAAACAAATTACTATCAGATTTTTGTAATTAAATTATACTCCCCCCATCCTAAATATAACTAACGAGTCCTTATATTTTAGAACAGGGAATAGCATGCAAATACTGTTTACAGTGTGACATCATGTTCTTTTTTCCTGGTACAACAAAACACCATGTAATTACCCTTGAATGATTCTAAGAAACACCATGTAATTAACTTTGAAAAAATAAATAGAAACTCATACTTTATTATTATCTTTTATCTTAATTCAAGAGTTAGATATTTAATTTGCAGATTTTAAATAAATTAGTCTAGTTATTTGTAGCTAATGCATATTTGTTTTCTTAAAATACTTTTTTTAAATCATGTGCATTCTGATCACCCTTTCACGGAAACCTCTTCATTATGTGCAATTCATAAGGATGCTTTGAGGAAAAAAAAAGCATTTAGAGGTAAAGTGGATTAATGTCTTATATTTTAGGATTAAAATAATTTTATTGTCTAATTCCTATATTCAGGACCAAATTTAATATTTATTATAAAGGGAGTAATACAAGTACTTACAATCTTGAGGTGGTTTAGCCCATCAAACTCTGGTTTTTGGTCGCCAAATACTTGCAAGACTTCCTCTCTTGCACGCTTTTGCCAATCAGGGTACCTACCAAGCAACACCATAGTCCAAACAAGTAGAACAGATGTAGTCTCTTGCCCTGCAAAGTAGAAAAGCTTGCATTCCTCCATCACATCTTGAAGAGTCATACCATCATCCTTTCTATTTCCATGTTCTTTCATTTCCTTGTGATTTGACTCCAAAAGTATGCCCAATAAATCATCCTTAGGGGCTTCCCCTGCCTCCATTGCTTTCTCTCTTTTGTTGATTATATCCTTAAGTGAAGCTCTTATATCCCTGTCATTTTTTGTCATCCTCTTCTTCTCACCAGTAGGTAGAAACCTACAAATTAAATAGCAATCCCAAGTAATTTCGGTAACAGGAAGGAACAACTAGTATGAGTTGATTCTTCGGTGAACAGGTTATATTGATTGGCTTTCTGACTAACAGCTAGAACTTTATGAATATAATCTGTAAGTGAGATAACACATGTTCCAATTAGTGTTGTTTAATTAGCTCGGTCCTATTTAAGTCAGAATGGAAATGTATATATAATATCTACTGGTCAATTCTTACCTATATCCTGGAATAAAAACTTTGAAGAAAACTTTGATTAGAAGTTCTGCTTGCTCCTTTAGAAGTTCAAATATTCTTTTTCCTTCTTCATAGCTACTTCCAAAAGATGTCCGAGATATAACATCACAAGTTGCATTCTGAAGGAAAGGCCATACATCAACTTCGCATGAGCCATTTGAGGAGGACAACATTTTCTCCCACTTGGAAACCATATTATTGAAGCTCCCATAAAATGTCGGCACCATGATCTGTGGAAGAATAGTGTGATGGGAAGATAAAAAAATGTTCAACCTCAAACTAAGCAAATGAACTTCCAGTGCAGCAGCATGAAGCTTATTCTTGCGTATACTTGTAAAGAATAATAAGAAGTAAAGAAAACTCCCAAGTTGATATTACAAAAAGATTCAGCCACTAAAAGGGAAAGTAAGGTGATAACCTTCAATTTTTCTACATTGAATGCAGGATTGATAATCCTTCTGTGCTTAGCCCACTTCTCACCATCATAGTTGGCAAGGCCAGTGGCAAGTAACTTGACAAGTGGATTCACATCAGGTTTTGTGAAGTCGTAGAACTTGTTCATTACATCTTTGATCAGCACTGGATCAGTAATAATTATCCTTGGTATTGGTCCAATCCACATGAAAGAGTTCTTTCCTGCATCATATCATCTGTGTCGTCATCCCTTCTTAAAGAAGGAATAAACAAGTAATATAATTATAAAAAGAAATGAAGCAAATAAGGGAACAAACGTAAGAGTATCTAAACAAGGACGTTCCAGAACAGAAGGAAGCAAGAAGATAATTGCCCATAAGAAATCAAGTAGCAGCAGAAGCATACAGAACCAAACACTTCACTGTTTCGAACAAAAATCTATGGCAAAAAGATATGATTGAGAGGAGTGGGAGAAACGTAAGAAATTAAAAAAGCTTACCGTATTCATCGACAACGTGCTTAATGAAGGGGGAAGCACGAGGGATGATATCGTGTGAAAGATTCATGGGTTTGGATCTGGCTTGCATGCGCATGTTGAGCATTTTGGTTGAATCCCCCTTGAGAAACGTATATGGAGTTCCTTGAAGACCTTGCTTTCTGAGAAGCCTCTCCAGCTTCTTCGGCCTCAGCCATAGCCAGTTCACCGCCTTCCATGTCCATAACAGAACTAGAATCGCTACCGGAACGATGATTGCTATGGTGGTCTTTGATGCTTCCATCTCTATCAGTGAACAGGTTACGAGAGGAGAGGATACTGAAGAGTGAAAGAGTGAAACAGAGACTCATATGGCACTTGGATTGCAAAGATAAGATGCTGATAATATGCTTGTTTAATTTTAGACAAGTATACGTGGAGGAGGAGAGTTTCTCGTTTTAGAGTAAAAATATTATTGAATATATTTTTAAATAAAAGTTAAGTGTTTCGCGAAACAATATATTCATAATTTTTTCTCTTTTTTATTCAACGAAAAATGCCCATACTCGTAGAGGAAAAGTCAGCAAATCGGTGCGAAGTAACGAGAAACGTGAGGAATATAACGGGGCTTGACAAAGATTTGGCTCAAATTTGTCGGTCCATAAGCTGCAGTGAGAACATGTGATTTGAGGTTATTCATTTCAAATGGAGAAAATTCGGTCGATCTTATCGCCAGCCTTTGATGTTGATGGATCCATTACAGTCTGGAATTCTATGAAGTCTCGAACAAGAAGAAGAAGCCAAGATGGTTTTTGCAATATAGGACAAGGTTATTAAATCCGGACCGGTGGTTGAATTGGATAAGGTAGTGGATTAAAGGTTAGTGGATCAGATCGGAGTCAAAATAAGGGTCAGACTGGTGAGGAATAAAAAAATAAATATGATCACACATGACACATCAAACTATCTAAAATTGAAAATTTCAAAAAATAAGTAGTAAATTCCATTATTAAAAAAAAACAATTACCAAATCAATAATATACTTATAAATATCTATTATCCAACATTATTTACAATTTCAAAATATTCATTCTAACAAAATATCAAAATATATATATGGTAAGGGGACATTTAGTTTTTTCTTCTCACATTTTGTTTTTCCCCTTCAAACACCAAAATGTTTTTCTCCGTGTATTCTACAAATAGGATAAAAGCAATTAATATGCAACAAAATGACAATATGGAAGAAGCTTAGGTGAGAATACAAACTTGTATTCTTCCAGGGTACACAAATTTATCTTTTGACTTACATTATAATTGATTGTGTTGTCTTCATTCATCTTAACACCTCCTATTTTTTCTAGGACATATATATGCCTTTCACTTATGAAGAAAACCATAATTTCTCAAGTTGTGGTTCATACTTCTTAGATTTTATTGTTCATATTACATTCTAATCCAACAACTTCACTTTCATCCTAATAAAATTTTGTAAAATTTTTTTAAAAAAATAAAAGATGACCGGGTCAACCCACCCAACCGGTCAGATTGACCCCAAACCGGGGTCAGATGGTAAATCGGACCGGATCAGTGGCCGGTTCGCCAATTTCCGATCCGACCCGATTTTAATAAGCATGATATAGGGATTATTGTTGAGAGCGTTAACATGATAAAGTCAGTTACTTTCCCAAAAGCCACCCGTGGGAGAGAAAAAAGAGCAACCTTTTTTTCCATGGACCGTTATGACTAGTTTTACTTTTATACACTAGGCCTTATGTATACTTGTTGGCTTATTTAATTAGAATTAAAAAATTAGTTAAATTAGTTATTTATAATAAATATAGTTTGATTTTTTTAAAGTATTCTTTTTCATCTTAACTCCATTTGGATAAAATATCTTTAATATATGTAATCGAAAATATATCATGTCAGCCTTGTTCAACCAAACACACGTAAATTTGCTTATTGACTTGAATCAATAAGTTAAATATTATATCGACAAATAAAATTAATTATATATTACAAAAAAATGCTATGTGCAAGCAGCCAAGTGAATGGGAAGAACTTCCCCCCATTTTCTCTCTTAAATAAGTAAAATACCATCTTTATTCTTAGGAACTTGCTTACATTTTCTTAGTTTCATGACAGAATGTAACATTTTCGTTCCGTCAAACTTAAAGACTTGCCCATGGGTGTATAGCGGCCATGATTAGTTCACAACCTATGTAATATGATGTGAGCACCATACTGGGGCCTAAGAGTAATCACAGAAGTTGGAGCATGAACATATGTTGGGGAAAGCTCAAACCAGAAACGTTGTAGGATCATAGACACAGCCATTTTTGCTTCCAGCAGGGCAAAGTTTTGGCCAATACATATTCTTGGACCCCATCCAAATGGGAAAAACGATGCTTGCCCTTTTGTTGCCTTTAGAACTCCTCCTGAAAATCTCTCTGGTTTGAACTCATTTGCATCATCACCCCACAGTTCACAGTCATGGTGAATCAAAACTATGGGTAAAGAAAACTGCACTCCCCCAGGTATTGTCAGGTCTCCGAGTTTCATTTCCCTAGGAGCAGTTCTAGGAAGCGCAAGTGCTGGAGGGTATAGCCTCAGAACTTCATACAAAATCATGGGCACCTGTACCAAAAATTGAATTACAATAATGGTAAGACTTGAAAAGTAAAGCTCTTCAGAAATTTACTATCGAGTTTTTGTAAGAAGATTATAGCATACAAATATTGTTTACAATTTGACACCATGTTATTGACTCTGAAAAGGAATCTGTTGGAACATTAAATCATGGTTAAGATTTTGGAGATGTTTGGTAAAGCTTTTGAACACCCTAAAAACACGTTCAACAGTGTTTTTCCGTAAAACGAGATAATCTCCTTCACACATTTACCTCGTAAATGATAAAAACACTTCTCCACCGCTTTCCCAAACGGACCCTTTATCTTATCAGTTAAGAGCACAGTTCGTTAATCACTCTTGGACTCTATAAATAGTTAGTGTGAAGAGGTGAATCACTTAGAGGTTAACTTAGGTTTCTCTCTGAAGTCCCCAAGCCAAGTGGGGTTGGTTGATTATCCTAAAAGGGTTTATTGTCTCATTTGATTCATTAATAAAGTTTCTTTATCCTTTTATTCTTTTTCTCAACAGAATCCTTCATGTCTTAATTTTACCAGAAAATCTCCTATCAGATAATTGTTTACCTTTTGGCAAAAAAAAAAAAAGATAACTGTTTACCTTACTGTTTATTATAAAAAGCCAAATAGGCACTTACAATCTTAAGGCGGTTTAAGCCATCAAAATCTGGTTTTTGGTTACCAAATACTTGCAAGACTTCCTCCCTCGCTCTCTTTTGCCAATCAGGGTACCTACTGAGCAACACCATAGTCCAAACGAGAAGAACGGATGTAGTTTCTTGCCCTGCAAAATAGAAAAACTTGCATTCCTCCATTACATCTTGAATATTCATACCACCATCCTTGTTTCCATGCTCTTGTATTTCCTTGTGATTTGACTCCAAAAGTATGCCTAATAAATCATCTTTTGGGGTTTCACCTGCCTTCATTGCTTTCTCTCTTTTGTTGATTATATCCTTAAGTGAAGCTTGTATATCTCTGTGATTTTTGTTCATCCTCCTATTATCACAAGTTGGTAGAAACCTGCAGATTAAAAGCCAATCCCAGCGATTATCATGCTAACATGAAGAAACGACAAGTCTGGAAAAAATGTAATTTGTAACTGAGATAATATGCGTTCCAATTATACTATTTGACAAAATGGGAATAGCTCAGAGCAAAATACTTTTCAATCTCCATTATACACGTTGTCTGATACAGGTACGCTTACATCGACTGAACAAAACTAATTTCATTAGCTTGATTTTACTTTACCTGAATCCAGGAATATAGACTTTGAAAAAAAGTTTCATTGTAAGTTCAGCTTGCTCTTTTAGAAGCTCAAATATTCTTTTTCCTTCTTCATAGCTACTTCCAAAAGCTGACCGAGAAATAACATCACAAGTCACATTTTGAAGAAAAGGCCATACGTCCATTTCACATGAGCTATCATCTGAGGATAACATCTTTTCCCACTTGTCAACCATATCGTTGAAGCTATCGTAGAACGTAGCCAACATGATCTGTACATGATGGGAAACTTTCATAGATTAAAGTATATGTTTTGGAGCTTATTAAAAGAGTAAAAATGAAAGAGACACCAGGGGGAAATAAAACAACCTTCAATTTTTCTACATTGAATGCAGGATTGATAATCTTTCTGTGCTTTGCCCACTTCTCACCCTCATGGTCTACAAGACCGGAAACTAGTAACCTGAGCAGTGGATTTGAATGAGGTTTGGGGTAGTCATAGATCTTGTTCATTATTTCCTTGATTAGAACTGGATCTGTAATAATGATCCTCGGTACCGGTCCAATCCAAAAGAAACTGCTCTTTCCTGCATATATCATGTACGCCATCACTTATAACTTATAAGCGACCTCTATAGAAGAATTGCACCAGTAAAAGTAATGATGAAAAGAATTGAATCCAATACATTTCATGTGTGCTCAACGTATCAAAGCCTTTGTATTTGGGGGGAAAAAGTGAAGAAAGCTACTCAGGAAGTGTAATGTTCTAACAGGCGTACAGGACCCATAATCAATTTTAGAATGCTTATTCACTATATCATAGTGTGAAGGCGTGTTTCTTCTGAGGGAAAATTAAACAGTTGCAACTCATTACCTATGTTTTTATTCGATACAACTTAATACCTATAATTTTAACTTGGTTGTAACCCAATCTTTGGATTATGTACTATGACTCACTAATGAAAGACTGAAATCATATGGTTTATGAGATGAGTTACATTTCTTTATTGAAAAAGGCAATAGCATATTCCTTTTTTTTTATTTTTTGTTTGAAGATACATAGAAGAATCATTCCCTTTCAGAAAGGTTCCTGCGAAAAGAATTAAAAAATCCTAACCTCGTCGACTAATAATTCTTGTCATGAATGAAGAATTTTTTTCAAACAGCTTCCGGCTTCCTCTTCGCTTTTCTGGGTTTATAATTAGTTCACCCTCACCTCAATAAGTTTTAATGGAACTATGATGAACTAAATGCTTCATAATATGCTCTTTTGGCCAAAAAAAAAATTATTCATAATATACTCTTTTGTAGAACATTATCAGCACCCCAACCAATGAAACTAAAAATAACTACGGAATTATATTCCACAGAACACACAGAAGGAAGCCATGGCCATGATAAAAGATTTAACAACAGATACCTCTTCTAGAGAGTACTCAAGAGTCTCAAAACCCAGGATGCTCCAAAACCAAAAGGTGGCTCAGTAAAACAGAAAATTTCACACTTTCGAAAAAGATTCATAGACAAAAAATGATTGGGAGGAGGAGGAGAAGAGTAAGCAAGGAAAAGCATACCGTATTTGTTGACAATATGATTAATAAAGGAAGAAACACGAGGGAGAATATCGTCGGAAAGATTCATGGGTTTGTATTTGGCTTGTATATACATGTTAAACATTTGAGTTGAATCACCGGTAAGAAGCCGATATGGATTTCCTTGAAGGCCTTCTTCTCTGAGTAGCTTCTCCAGCTTCTTCGGCCTCAGCCACATCCAGTTCACCACCTTCCACACCCATAGCAGAACTAGAATCGCCACCGTAATGCAGATTCCGGCCATGGCCTTCGATGATGCTTCCATTTTTAACGGCGAAGAAGGAGCGGGAAGGAGGAGGATGACGTACAATACAAGATAAAATTAAGAAAAAAGAGTGTGACGTGAGTGTGGGATACTAGGACCGTGTGATATAGTGGCCCCCCAGTTTTGCCTATTTTTTGTGGTGACGGTACTGTACTCCATTATCTTTTAAAAATAATTTCCCACCACCGTTTCTCTCCATTGATACTAGAAGACTGGTTGTTTTGTTTACCATCCTTCTTCTAGAACACTAGTTAATTACCAGAAGAAAAGTACTTCCTCCCCCTATTTTATTTATAAAAAACATTTTTGAGTTGATAATTTATATGAGTAACAATTTAGTTTTGCCTATAAATTTAATTCATTTTTGAATTTTCACCTCAATTAATTGTGTATATATCATATATTTTTTTCCTACACATTTTCTCTCTCACACATGTATCATCTTCTTAAGGTGTGGTTGGAAAAAAAATTACATCTCAAACATATTTATTATTTTTAACTAATTTCAATCACCAATTCGTTTGTAAGATTTGGTATTTGTCACTTATTAAAAAGATTTGATTGAGTATATTAAGTATATGAACCTTTTATTGTTTTTAACCAATTTTAAATACTACTTTTTTTTACCATTCTTCTAGAAGACTAGTTAAATTGTATAGGATTGAAGAAATGTACTCCCTCAGTCCTATTTAAACTACATTAATTCTACATTAAAATTTAACATATTTCTAATTTACTTCTATCTAATACTCTTGTAATTATATTTATAAAGTATAAATTTTTTTATCATATTTATAAGTCATTTTATTAAATTTAAATTTTTAGTAAATGTATAAGCTTATCCTTTACTTATTATTATGTAGATTTTCCTCTCAATTATCATGGTGTATCATATATATATATTGAATATGTATAAAGTTAAAAACCAATTAAATTTTAAGGGAGAACTAATAAAGTTTAAGGTCTTTTTATTCTTGTGAAATATGATAAAAATTTCTTATAAATAGAATTAGATAAATGTATACTTTATTCCATAATTTGAAGTCAACACAATATTAAATAAATGAGAAGGTGAAAAAAAATGTAATGTTATAAATAGAATAGTAAAAAAAAATCTTTTGCCTCTCCCGTACAGAGGACGAGTGGAGTATATTTATACCAAATTATGAATGAAGTTTATTAATAAACAATATGATTGATTTTTTATGAATATTAAATAATTGATGGTGTGAAATAGAGCTGTATGTCTAACTATAGCTCAACGACGAATGGTAACCGCACACTCAAGCACGGGTATTTTTGACCAAACACCTAAGTCTATATTTGATTTGATAGGAGGAAAGGTAGATGATGAATAGGAGGGAATGGTAAAAGACGAAATGGTATAAGGTTATATCATTTGATTTAGTTAGAGGGGAAGGAAGGGGGAGAATTTTTAATGATCTTTTATTTGGTTTATGAGGGAAGGGAGAAAAGTTAATAACACCTCATGTTGTCAATGGGACCTCTCATTAAATATTTTCATTCATGAGACCATTCTTTAAATAACTTGCTTATTTGGGACCTAACACTAAATCTCTCTTTATAATATATATATATTATGGTTTTATAAGAAAATTTTATTAAAATATTTTTATCGAAAAGAGTATGGATAGGATGGTACTCCAAAGATTCACATGTTTATCTTATTTTGCACCAATTAATGTGTACTCGCAGTCTGGCATATCCAGACGCGTTCTAAAACAGAAACATCTGCAGCACTGCAACCATAAATATTTAGTCCCCACATCGCAGACGCCAATTTTGAATTCTCTCTCAATTAGTACCATTGCAATTGTAATGATTTGTATTATTGTAAACATTACATATAAGTCATCGAATCAAGCAGATAAAAAAATTGGTTAAAAATAATATATGAGGAAGAAATATAACTTTTTGAAAATGTACTCTTATGTATGGAGAAAAGATATAAGAACAACAAAAAGAAGAAAAAAAAACATGTGATTAATTGGAGTTAAAAAAAGTAGTTAAATTTAAGATAAGAGTATAAAGTGTAAATTATAAAGACTTGTCAAAAAAATATAAGTTATCTAATTTTTAAAAAAAGATTCAATCTCTTAAATTATAAAGCTTTAACTTCTTTTATGATCCTTTTTTACTCAAAATTTATTATCGATCAATATATATAAACTTTCACATTCTATATTTTACTCAATATATTTGCCCTCGTTTGCATGAGGAACAAGTAAAGCATGCTCACAGATACAGGTGTCAAAATATTGCTTTCTCGGGCTACTCCATTTTCGCTTCCATGATTACACTTCACTCTGCTACATATAGGTGCACTGTGCATAACATAAATTACATTCAGACACAAGACAAAAACAAATTGAGAGAGCTGTGAGAGAGTAAGAGAAATAATGTTGGAGGCATCAAGCATAGTGGTGGCGATAATGGTGGTGAGATGGGTATGGAAGACGGTGAAGTGTTTGTGGCTGAACCCTAAGAAGCTGGAGAGAGAGCTTAGAGATCAAGGCCTTCAAGCTAAGCCTTATCGCTTCTGGTTTGGTGACTTGCTTGAAATGGTTAAGATGCAAGAACAAACCAAATCCATACCCTTCCTTCCTCACCATTCTCATCATGAAGATCTTGTTCCTCGTCTTTTCCCCTTTCTCCACCACATGGTCTCCAAATATGGTGTGTCCACCCCCCCAACCCTGAGGGAGAGAGTATATTATTAATATGTGCTTGTATGTTTTATAAGCTCTTGTGAGTGACGATTAATGCATGTGTGTGCAGGGAAGAATTCATTTATGTGGTTTGGGGCGACACCGAAGATAATACTTGTGAACGGAGAGCAAGTGAAGGAGGTGTATAAAAAGTACTATGAATTCACAAGGCGTCACTTAAGTCCTCTTATGAATTATGTAGGCACTGGACTTGGAAGATATGAGGGAGACCGTTGGACTAAACATCGGAAGGTCATCAATCCAGCTTTTAGTTTGGATAACCTCAAGGTTAATTAGTTCCTTAATTAAATTTCTCTTCCACCATGGAAATCATTGATTGTGCTTTAACCTATACCACTTTGATACTAAATATAAATTCACTCAGAAGGTTATTAATACGATTGTTCTTCAAGTTTACTCTTGTTGGTAAAAAAGAAAGAGGGGAGAGGGAAATCTAGAGGTGATGATGATACGGAAATATATAAAGAGAATTTTAAAACAGCTAAACTTTAACTTTTTTTTATCATTTTAATCCATATTTAATGATTTAACTGTCATTTTTTAGTACATTAGAATTAGTAAAAATAGACCTATAACAAATATTAGAGTGGTATCTCTACGTATCTACTTAATTAATTACATTATTCTGTACTCCGAGCAAAGTTTAGAAAACATTTAGAAAGCATGCATTAACACGTCTAGACGTCAAGTAGAAAAAAATGTGAGGTTGAACTGAAGTTATCATTTTAAGCTAAGATTCCCTTTCTTCAAATTCATTCATGCATATATGCACATGTTGTATCAAGCACAAATCTTTGGAGAACCATATCATAAAAACTAAACTAGCTATTAGAGTTTGGGAACTTATACGGCTCATATTTCAAGAAAGCGTTCCCAGGACTTAATGTTACATATATTTGTTATTTTAACTAGTGTTTTTCTTCGACTGCTTCTATTTTTCCCCCATTTGTTGCCATATTGGCCACACAGACTTTGATACCAGCATTTGTCCAAAGCTGCGACGGCATGATAACCGAATGGGAAAAGATGGCGTCTTCATCAGAGGAAGGAGCGTGTGAAATGGATGCATGGCCTTGGATTACGAATATGACACGTGATGTTATCTCTGGATCAGCTCTTGGAAGCAGTAAGGAAGAAGGCAGACAAATCTGTCAGCTTCTATCAGAGCAAGCTCAACTTGTCATGAATAATTTGCACAGATATTACCTTCCATTTTGGAGGTAACTAATTAAGATGATCATTGTGCTTGTTTGGTAAAGTTTATATACTCTCCAAAAGTACGTTCAGTACAATAGTGTTTTTCCGCAAAACGAGATAATCTCCTCCACATATTTACCTCAACTTGCGTAAAAATACTTTTCTACCGCGTTTCTAAACAGGCCCATTATCTAACTTTTCCCATATATAGTTTAAAAAAGCATTCTTGATTAGTACTTCATCTGGTCCTTTATGTAAAAGTCGGTTTAATTTTTTCAAAGATTAAAAAACTAAATAAATTACTTAATTATAATATATTCTAAAATACTTATGCATATCATTATATTATATATCAATTTATAAGTCAGAAAAATTAATTTGGAGAAAAAAATGGTAAACACACAAGTTAATTAGCTTCCTTAATCTTTTTAGAAAAAAGCCAGCAGGCTTTTAATCTCCTCATTAAATGAATTTGCAGGTTTGTGCATGCAAGGGATAAAAGAAGGATGGAGGAAATTGATAGAACTGTGAATGAATTATTGAAGGGTATTATTGAGAAGAAGGAGAAGGCCCTCAAGGGTGGTAAAGCCACAAAGAATGACATACTTGGCATACTTTTAGAATCAAAACGCAAGGGAATTGAAATCCAAGGAAAAAAGAACATTAGTTTTGAGTTAAGTATGGAGGATTTGATTGGGGAATGCAAGTTGTTCTATTTTGCAGGCCAAGAAACCACTTCTTCTTTGCTTGCTTGGACCATAATGTTGTTGAGTAGACACCCTAATTGGCAAACACGGGCAAGGCAAGAAGTCTTCCAAGTCTTTGGCAATCAAAAACCACATTTTGATGGGCTAAGTCGCCTCACAATTGTTAAGTATCATCTCTGGTTATTTTCATGTCCACTTCACTACTTAGCTTAATTTGTTTAATGCTGTTTAAGTTTAGAAAAAAAAAACAATTTCTCGTAGTACCTTTTATCATCCCCCCCATTAAATTCTTTAACTTTGTTATGTCAGCTCCGTCAGCCTACTTTACTTTGTTGGCATAGTAGCGGTATTAATGGTGCTGGCAGGATAAAGTTATAGAATTTACTAAAGAAAGAAAAAGATGCATGAACAGATTAAAAATTAAAGGAAAATATAATTACCTACAAAATGGTTTTTTCCAATAAACTCTATTGTCTAATTTGATTTAGTACTCTAAGAGAAAGGAACAAGCTAATTTTGCCATTACAGGTGACTATGATCTTATACGAAGTTTTGAGGTTGTACCCACCATCAACAACTACAGACCGGCTAGTTGAAAAGGACATGAAACTTGGGAATTTATTAATACCATCAGGAGTGCAAGTTCTGATACCAATACTTCTGCTTCATCATGATCAAGAGACGTGGGGGAGTGATGCTAAGGAATTCAAACCAGAGAGGTTTAGTGAAGGAATCTCAAAGGCAGGAAAAGGCAATTCCGTTGCATACTTTCCTTTTGGATGGGGCCCTCGGATTTGCATTGGACAAAATTTTGCCTTGCTGGAGATTAAAACGGCTCTCTCTATGATTCTGCAACGCTTTTGGTTTGAGCTTTCTCCCACATATTCTCATGCTCCTTCTCTCGCCATAGCTCTGAGGCCAAAACGTGGGCTCCATATCATTCTGCACAAACTCGACTAAAACATTGTAGTTTGGTTTGTCTTTATTTACTAAGTAGATAGAGAAGAGGGTTGACTGTTATGAGCTTTCTTCAATTAAGTAAAAGGAAAAACTGATCTTCCAGTGTTTTAACTTTTAATTCAATGCGACGCAGCTTGAGCATAGCTTCCTTAATCAAGAATTCTAATTGATTCAAGGTGCTATCACCGTCAAAATCACCTTCTCTCAACCTATAGTGAATATGCAAAATCATGTAGCCTAGCTAGCAACGGGAAATTCAAAGATTGAATTAGAAAAGGGTCAAAAGTTCAAAGATTTTTAAGAAGAAATCATGGAAGACAACTAAACTATACAAGCTATGTCAGGAAGAAGTAAATTGCCATATCTTTTTTTGAATTTGGAATTTGTCCATGGCTTTCGCATGAGGTCGTTATAAAATCGTCCATGAGTAATTGTGCAAGTTGGACTAGCTATATATTGGAAGCTTATTCATTCCAGACTACTGTGAAACAGATGAACTTGGGGCTTGGGACCTGGAGAAGCTGTCAACCCATAACTCATATCTTCCCCCCCCCCTCTCCTAATTGCATTCAAGTGGGCGTGGCTGGAAGGAAGGAATGAAGTATTAGATGATAATTAAGCTTCTCCTTTCATCTCTGCAACATTCCCCCTCTCCAGTATGTGTAAGTTTTACATAAAAGAAAGGGTTAAGTAGCATTTTTATCACGGAAGTATACATATTGGAGTACTGAGTATCCGAAAGTTTTCTTGGGACCAGATTTACCCCGGAAGTTTATAAAACGTAGCATTTTCACCTGGAGCAACGGATCCTTAATGGACATTGCTCTTCATTCGAATAAGGCATGTGTTATTTGAATGAAAACCTCTTCCTCTGCGTAAAACTCATTTAATCGAATTTTTTCCCAATGTTTTAGATTCAATCAAATATAAAAGTCGAGATTCAATCGAATCAGTTTTATATTCATTTGAATCATGAATTTTCTAAACCTTATTTTTCTCCAACGGTTTAGAAAGTGGGAAAAAACAGTTTAGAAAGTCCATCATTCGAATGAATATAAAACACATTTGAATGAGTTTACTCTTTATAAATGGTTTAGAAAGCTTAAAATTTAAAATACTTTAACTTCTTTATTTCAACTCCTAATTTGACAAATGACCTATCATTAGAAAACCCTTTCTACTTTCAAATGGCATAAGTTTCACAATCATAGGATTAGATTTTTGAGAGATATGATAAAAACCAAACATGTATCAGGAATACGTTTATTCCAGATATATATACAGTTTTTTGATCATATCTCTTATTCTAGATATCCAATTGATTTGAAACTTGTGCCATTTGAAACTATACTCAAAGGGCTTTCCAATGATATGTCATTTGTCAAATTTGAAGCTAAAATGAAAAAGTTACAGCATTTTGAAGTTTAAGCTTTCTAAACCGTTTATAAAGAGAGTAGACTCATTCAATCGAATGTGTTTTATATTCATTTTAATAATGGACTTTCTAAACCGTTTTTTCCCACTTTCTAAATTGTTGGGAAAAAAATAAGGTTTAAAAAGTCCATGATTCAAATGAATATAAAACTGATTCGATTGATTCTCGACTTTTATATTCGATTGAATTTAAAACATTGGGGAAAAATTCGATTGAATGAGTTTTACGCTGAAGATGAGGTTTTCATTCGAATAAAAATGACTTATTCGAATGAAGACAAACGTCCGTTAAGGATTCGTTGCTCCAGGTGAAAAATGTTACATTCTATAAACTTTTAAATTTGGTCCCAAAAAAATTTCTGAATACTCAGTACTCCAATTTATATACTTCCGTAAAAAATGCTCCTTAACCCAGAAAAACCCAGGTAGAGTTAATGATTACTCCAAGCGAAGTGACGGCATTAAATGTAGCGATGTGCATGAATTGAGGGGAACTTTTGCAGAGATACCAATTAATATGGACATTGAATGATCCTCATGATGCTCATTTTTACACATTGCTGTTACCGACTAACGTGTACATTGACTGATTTTCATGATGCTCATTCACACCAATTAATTAATTAATTAATGTGTACATTGATTTTAAAGAAACCACAATTTTTACCAATTAACGTGCACACTGCTTTCAATAAAACCCTTAGAGTTATGATTGTTGTGAAACTGGATGTACAAAAAATGGATCGAATTGACTGGTTTAGGCCAGAAATCAGCGAATCAACCAGTTTTTTGTTCTGGTTCACCATTCGAATTGAGTAAAACGTCACCCAATGAATATCGGATAGCTTAATTCAACTCATATGTAACCCGGATAATTCATTGGGTCGGATGAGTTACCCAAATGAGAGGAATGGGGGGGTGGAAATGCAAATTTTTTTTTACCAATGGTTAAATAATTTAAAAGTATAATTCTAATCCTAACTTTTAGATATTTTAATTAAATTAAATTATTTTGATTATCACCGATTTGAATCAAAGTCAACCCGGTCTAACCACTTGCATTTTAACTTTCTAAGTTTACTGTTTTTACACTGCTAACATATACTTTTCTGACCCTATTTATAAATCACTTTCCAGCATGTTTTACCTAGATCGAGAAAAACTTTAAATTTTATTAAATATGCCATAAAATTCAATAAATTTTCAATTTTACTCCTATTTAATATCCACCATAATACATGATAATAAAGTCAAATGCATAAAAATGAAGAGTAAAACTAAATATTTATATGAAAATTTAATGAAGTGATTTATAAATATCACTAAATAAACCAATTTTTCTCTACCCTCTAAGTAAGACTTGAGGAGTATAAAATTGTGTTAAGTCAATCTTATATTTGCGCAAGTTACAAACTCGATTGATTGAGCTAGCAAGTTCACAAATTGATTTTACCATTTTTGTGCTTCTAATTCACAAACTGGTGCCAACTCACGCTAATATTTTGGATTTTTGATCATGTTCAGTGGTTTCATAGACAAACTTTACATAAATTTCTTTGAGTATGATAAATTATGAATGTTGATGAATTTAAATTTCAATTATTTGAATTTGAAATGTATCTAAACCAAATTTTTGTTATTTTTTACTATCACGATCCTTAACATAAGAGTTAATTGATGATTGAATTATATTATAAATATAATATTTCAGTCCACTTTATTTCTCATATCTACAATGTTTTCTCCAAAGTATCCATGCTGATTGCATACATTAAGCTGGAAAGATAATACTTCAAAAAATTAACTTATATTTACCACAATTAACTAACTGCCAATTTTTTTAGCCTATTCAAATTAATTACCCACCTTTAATATTAAGGTCTGAAGGTAATATATTTTATTCATTTAACCACATATTTTTTAAAGCTGTTTACTGATAAAAGAAACCTTCTATAAATTCAAGATATGAGATTACAATTCGAGTTTACGTTATTGTCACAGGTTTACTTATTAGTTTAACTATAGGGTACTTGTATACACGGTTGTTAAATAACTTTCTATGAATTGAATGTTTCATTTATCTAGTCTCCATTTTATCCTTTTGTGATGACGCCAATCATCAGTCTATATAATGTTGAAACATAACAGACAGAGAAGACATAACATATATACAAACATAACAGACAGAGAAGACATGGGGGGGGGACAGTAACAGGAATATAATGTTGAAAGCTTCCATGTTGGTGGCAGCGATAATAGTAGTGAGATGGGGATGGAAGATGGTGAAGTGGCTCTGGCTGAACCCAAAGAGGCTTGGGAGGGTTCTCAGAGATCAAGGCCTTCAGGCCAATCCTTACAGGTTCTGGGTTGGTGACTTGAGGGAAATCTCTCAGATGGATGAAGGAGCCAGATCCAAGCCCATGATGTCTCTCTCTCATGATCTATTTCCCCATCTCTCCTCTTATATCCTCCACATCCTCAACAAATATGGTTCTCTTTCTCCCTGTCTCTCTTACCCCCCTCCCTCCCTCTACACACACACACACACACACACATCTCATTCTATATACTCCAGTTTGATTATTTTTTTAATTATTTTAGAGCTGAGTTTTGAAATTGGTGAGTAATTAATTACAGTTAATGTTCAGGGAAAAATGCATCCATGTGGTTTGGACCAACACCGAAATTGATCCTAACAAAGCCGAAGCAGATGAAGGATGTCTTAAACAAGCCTAATATCTTCACAAAAGGTCACTTAAAACTTATTGCTGAGTATGTAATCACAGGTGTCGCAAAACTTGAGGGGGAAAAGTGGGCTAAGCACAGAAAGATCATCAGCTCAGCTTTCAACTTTGATGAACTCAAGGTAACTAACTATTACATTTTATCACTCTAGAGGATCCTTACTACTTCAAAGGATATATATCCCTTCTGCCTGCTAAGAGACTTGGGTCTCTTATGTAGAGTGGTCTGCTTTAAGTCAACTTCTTTTTTCAGTGAATTACTTAGGGCGTTTCTAAGCCACTTTGTGATTGAGATTGATCCCTTGCCCCTCTTAGGATTTGAACGTATGCTTTTCTTCTTATAAGGGTTGAATCTGCTACCCACCTCAACCAAAACAGTTTGTTGGTAGCTTCTTTTTATGTTATATTATTCGGTTTGTTTAATGTTAGTTTTTATTGAATAAGAATAAACATTTGTCAAATATACGTCAAGCATTTGATTGAGGAGAGACATTTGCACACAATTCCTTTTTTTTTTATGCTCCTATCAATATTTAACTTTGACTCTCATTTTCTTTATTTTCCCACAGATTATGACGCATACCTTTTTCCTATGTGGCAATGACATGATAAGAGGATGGGAAAAAATGTTGTCATCATCAAATGTAACGTTTGAAATTGATGTTTGGCCTTTGCTTATGAACCTGACACAGGATGTTATATCTCGAGCAGCCTTTGGAAGTATCTTTGAAGAAGGTCAATAAATCTTCCATCTCCTAGCAGAACAATCTGTACTCATCATGCATCATTTACAAAGATAGCACATTCCATTTTGGAGATAACATTAACACACACACACCCCTCCCCCCTCATCGGCCATTAAGTTATATCAGTACGCGCTGAATTCTTTCTGGTTTATTGAATATGTTTTTGCAGGATTGTACACTGTGAGGACCTCAGTAGGATCAAGGAGATTGGTAGAATGGTGGAAGAATTAGTGAAAGGAATCATAAAGAAGAGGGAGGAAACCATCAAGGAAGGTGAGGCTGTAAAGAAGGACCTATTAAGGATACTTTTAGAATCCAGTAGCAAGGAGACTGATCAAAACCAAGGAAACCTAACAGCAACAACAACAACGTTGGGTTGAGCATGGATGAAGTAATCGAGGAATGCAAAATTTTCTATCTTGCAGGCCAAGCAACCACTTCATGCTTGCTTGCTTGGGCCATGATGCTACTGAGTAATTACACTGATTGGCAAACACACGCGCAAGGGAAGAAGTCTTCCAAGTCTTTGGTGATCAAAATCCTAACTTTGATGGCTTAAGTCACCTCAAGACTGTAAGTGTGTGTGTTCTCGAGGGAAAAGCCAACGTATAATTTTGCACTTGCAGGTGACGATGATCTTATACGAGATTTTGAGGTTGTATCCACTGGTGACATGGGAAGAGAGGTAGGTGGAGAAGGACGTGAAGCTTGGGGATTTATTTGTACCAGCAGGAGTGCAAGTTTTCATGCCAACACTGATGTTTCATCATGATGAAGAGATATGGGGGAGTGATGCGAAGGAGTTCGAGCCAGATAGGTTTAATAAGGGAATCTCAAAGACAGGGAAAGGCAATTCCGTAGCATTCTTTCCGTTTGCATGGGGTACTGCTTGGGTTTGCAGTACACTTGTTAGTAAGCACGCTTTAGGGAAGAAGTCTAGCAAGTCTTTGAAGATCAAAAACCAAACTCCAATAGCTAAAGTTATCTTAAGACTGTAAGTATATGCATGTGTGCGCATATGATCCATGTCTATTTATTTACTTAAAGACATAATATAAAAAATTAGTATAATTTAGGATGTTGCACGCATTAAAAAAAATACTTCAGTTAATTTTTTTTTCTAATACTATTTTGAAAAATGAGTATTCCTCTCTTAACACCACCAGATTACAATTTGATTGTAAATTATCTCTTAATAATTAATCACCTCTCAATTAGGGGAATCCAAATATGTTATATTTAGGAATCTTCAATATGATTTTTTTTATTATTATTAAAAAAACCCACTGTATAAAGGTCATAATACAAGCTAAAGTTGCACTCAAATTTTTTTTTGACACATAAATTTTAGGAAAGGGGTTGGGCTCACCCACGATTCAAGGGTAGGGCACCTAACTCATGATCCACTGGGGCCTTTCCCTGCGGGCACGGGAGCATGTCAAGCAAGCCCTTTAGTTCTGGCCACACAGGTAGATCAAACCAACTTCACTAAGCTGTGGTGATGCCTCCCCAAGCGCTATGACTGGAACCACAACAAAGTGACACTCCCCAGGATCGAACTCTCTCCCTTTAGATGAGAGTACTAGCCCAATGCTTTCGTCAGTTGATCTCACGAATGATGGGTAAGTTGCACTCAAATTGAGGAAGAGGAGGTTCAACTAGGCCCAAGGCCATCCGCCATCAAATGTAAGGCCCAATATTTCTTGACTTAGCAGCTCAATACATATGAAGTGAGCTTTGAGTACCAAAGAGAGTTGGATCAAACTGAAGATGTCATGATCTGTTCACATTTAGTGCCTAATAATATTTTAAATAAGATTACATCTAGTATGAGGATAGATATCAATGCCTAAAAAACTGAGGTACTTTGTGATAGTATTATTTTGAATAAATTAAAATATATATATTGTGAATTTTGTTGAAATGTTTTTATTCTCTCATTTAAGAATACGCTATTGTTTTCTCTTCTACAAAATTTTCCATCATAATTTAAATTTTTTTATCAAAATATTTTTCATCAACGTACACATTTTGAATTTGTCTCCAATTTTATGTTAGGAGGGTTTGTTTAAACCCATCACTTTTATTCTTACCCTGCCCTCCTATATATCCTTACTACATTAACTAATTTTAGGTATGTGTTTAACTAATTTTAATCAATTTCTTTAATTGGTAGGAATCGAATAAAAATGACTTATAAGTTAAAATAAGCAGTTTTGTTACATCTTTTTTCTAGTCCAATGCTCAAAAGTTCATATATATATATATATAAACATTTAAAACTGATTACGCTGCATGCCAATTTTTAGGTAGGTGGAGGCAATGCTATATCAAAAATTAAGATACTCTCTTCAATTTAATTGAAGACCTTATATTATATTTTTAACTAATTTACACATATCCTAATAAAATTAGTTGAAGTTAGTTTTTTTTCCCCTTTAAATTTGTCTCAAAATAATTTTATCACTTCAACACCTATAATGAAATGGTTTTTGACTAATGGGTCTAAGTTTTCCTTCTATTAAGGAAGTCACTTTATAAATATATATATATATATATATATATATGGTGTATAATACAACAAATGCTACATTTTTAAGTTTAACGATGTAAAGTATGAAATTTTATTTTTATTTTTAAATTTTAGAAATAATTAAACTACACTAAATATGTATAGCCTGACTTGGATGGATTGCGTAATAGAATAGAACATTAAACAAAAGCATCAGAGTCAGCATGGATCAGAATTGCAGTTATGGATTGAGCATAAAGATATTCAAGTGGGAAATGAATAAGAATGAACACAAATAAAAATAGAAATGTCGCGATAGCACGTATGTGTGTATAGATATAATATATATATATTCACATTTTTATCCAAAAAAAACGATATCGTCCTACAGTTTTAGCTTTTCAATAATGGAAAAGTTAGCCAATTTTTGAATTAATACCATTGCTTTTATATTCCTCATAGGATCCCACTTGGATTGAAAGTTACTCATATTGGCAAATTTGTAGCTTCACGGAACCAAAAGGTTCAATTATTTTTGAAGGTCTCGATCTCATATGCGTCTTAATTAACATGAGTTTAAGAGGAAAACGAAATACAAAATTAAAATACAAAATTTTAATAGTATAATTTAATTTTATGTGTGTGTGTATATATGTTTACATTATTGTACATTACTTGCAAAATTTTTCCTTCTAATTTTCCCTTGTAAAAATTTCCTGCTTTCATTATTCACATGTACAGATTTGGTATGTGCTATTCTTAACCCCCATTTATTTATCTAATGATGTTGAATTAATTATGTTGTTAATTAATGTGAGTTTGAGTTAAACTCTATTATTTTAATTATTTAACTCAACCTTTGTTGTTGATGTTTTTCATTTTGTGTGAAAATTTTGCATAATTGACACACATAAACAAATTTGAAAATTAAAAAGATCATCTACCTATAACTCTTAATACAAGAGATAGATAACTAATTTTTGTATATTTAAAAAATTAATAAAGTTGGTTATTTGTGATAAATTTGTGTTAATTTTTTTTTAAAATACTCTCTTTTATCATGATTACACTTAAATGGAAATCCTTTAACATGTACTAGCTACCAATATAGACGCTTTGAAGAAAAATATTATAAATATGGGAGATGAAATACATTGGAGTTATATATATATATATATATATATTGTTCTTCCATTAAAGATGGGAGGTAGTATTAGGAGTGAACCACTAAAGTATATAACATGAATTTAATTCATATAACTAAAATTTTTGGGGAAACAAATGAAACTTTTTAAGATAAAGTCATTCTATATTTTACCAATCTCAGCACCTTATAATGCAAGCAGATCACACACTAATAATGGAAGCTCATCAGCCCAGGTGGGTTGGTCCGACTGGTTGATAAGGGGAAGGCAAGACGCCGTGTACCCGTCAGGTCTTGGGCTCGAACCCTGGGAAGTCCCCTTCTGGGGGGCGACCCCGGATTAGTCTGGGTCCGAAAGGATCCGGAATACCGGGGGGTGAAATGCCCTTTCCCACTCAAAAAAAAAAATAATGGAAGCTCATCGTGCGCGCCCACACGCGCGCGCGCCCACACACGGAGTTTCACCTTTCCTTGAGACTCCAATAAGTCTATATAAATATACTAGTCTATACATATCAGTCTCATACAAAAACAAGAAGAGAGAAGAAATGGAGGGAGCTGAGAGAGTAAGAGGAATGTTGGAAGCAACAACCTTAATAGCGTCAACAATGGCAGCGATAATAATGGTGAGGTGGGTATGGAAGATGATGACGTGGCTGTGGCTGAACCCTAAGAGGCTCGAGAGGGTTCTCAGAAGCCAAGGTCTTCAAGCCAATCCTTACAAGTTCTGGGTCGGTGACTTGAAGCAAATAGTGAAGATGCATGAACAAACCAGATCCATGCCCATGACGTCTCTCTCTCATGACCTCTTCCCTCATCTCTTCTCCTTTGTCCTCCACATGCTCCATGAATATGGTCTCTCTCCTTCTTCTTCTTCTTCTTCTTCTTCTTCTTCTTCTTCTTCTTCTTCTTCTTCTTCTTCTGATTCTTCTTCTTCTTCTTCTTCTTCTGATGCACTTGTTTTATATATCACTGTGAGTGACAGTTAACGTAGGCATATATGCAGGTAAGAATTCATTCTTGTGGTATGGACCGACACCGATGTTGATCATAACGGACACAGAATTGATAAAGGAGGTGTTAAACAAGCCTTATGACTATACGAAACGTCAATTGAATCCTCTAACCAAGTATGTAGCACCAGGCATCGTAAAACATGACGGCGACAAGTGGGCTAAACACAGAAAGATCATCACTTCAGCCTTCAACTTGGATAAACTCAAGGTAACTGGTATTGAATGATGAAGCAACTTTTTCAATTAACTACACTTAATCACCTTAATTAGAGAGGTCGGCAAGCTAAAAGACTTGTGGTTGTTAGGTAACAGTTGGTACATTAATAGTGGTGGTCTGCTGTAAGTTAGCAGACCCATTGAATGAATTAAGGGGATTGAGAAAGTTAAATGAATTAATTTAAAGTATTAGAATTAAATTGTTTAACTTATAAATTGATATAATTTAATGATACATATACATATTTTTAGATAGACGTGCAATACATATTATATTAAGTAATTTATTTTATTTCTTTAATCTTCTAAAATTAATCAATTAGATCTTATATTAAAGATTTAAGATATTATTCTTTGTTAGTTCTTTTTTAAATTAAAAACAAAAACATTCACGTGACAACTTGTGACTATCTATAGACATTTACTTAATTAATGTAAGCAGGAACGGCTCCGTTTGTTTTGCCCGTTTGCACAACGGGTGCGTTTACCGAGACACTTTTCCTCTCACATAAACTGCCTCGGAATCTGTGTCCGTTTTTCCAACGGGCTATCCAAACGGAGCCGTTGAACACTTCAAGTTGGAAACGAAATTGTTGAACTTTATTTAACTGGTCAGTTATCGAGAATGAGAATATCTCTACACAATGAAAATATTAATTCGCCTAATTAATGTATGAAATGTTCATTAATTCATGTCAAATACAGACGCAAGAGCTTGATTCAGGAGAGAGGCACATGGACAAGATTCCTTTACCCCTTGCATGCTTCTAAGTACTTCTTCTGATATTTAATATAAAAGATAATTAATTTTTATTAGGGAGAATAATAAAGCTAAATATTACTTAGAAGTATTTATATTAATTATTTTTCTTTAAACTAATTTATTTAATTTATAATTCATATATAATCTAATTACATATATAAATAAAAAAATTCAGTAATGTATTTAGTTTACTTAATCTTTTAGACAAAAGTAGCTATTAACCTCTTATATTGAAGGCGGTATTTGGTGGTCTTCTTTAATTAAATGTTCACACCGGCAATTTTGACTTACACTTTCTTTAATTTGCCCCCACTCAGACTATGACGCAAACCTTTTTCCGAAGTTGCAATGACACGATACGAGAATGGGAAAAGACATTGTCGTCATCGTCAAATGGAACCTATGAAATAGATATTTGGCCTTTGCTCATGAACATGACCCAGGATGTTATATCTCGAGCTGCCTTTGGAAGTAGCTTTGAAGAAGGCCAACAAATCTTCCATCTCCTAACACAACAATCTGAACTCGTCATGCATCATCTACAAAGATGCCACATTCCATTTTGGAGGTAACATATAACATTAGCATGTGTGTGTGTATAATCAACCAAACTCTTTCTGAATTGTGTATTGAATTTTGCAGGTTTTTACATGGTAAGGACCTAAGGAGGATCAAGGAGATTGATGGGATGGTGGAAGAGTTAGTGAAGGGGATCATAAAGAAGAAGGAGAAAGCCATAAAGGCAGGTGATGAAGGTGTAAAGAAGGACCTATTAGGGATACTTTTAGAATCCATTCACGAGGACACTGATCAAAACAACAACGTTAGGTTGATGAGCATGGAAGATGTAATAGATGAATGCAAATTTTTCTACTTTGGAGGCCAAGCAACCACTTCTTCTTTGCTTGCTTGGACCATGATGCTACTGAGCAAGTACACTGATTGGCAAACAAGGGCAAGGGAAGAAGTCTTGCAAGTATTTGGGGATCAAAATCCAAACTTTGATGGCTTATGTCACCTCAAGATTGTAAGTATGTTTGTGTCAAAAACCAAACTGTGTCGAGTTGCTGATGGATGAACATGATTTTACTCTGCAGGTGACGATGATCTTGTACGAGGTTTTGAGGTTGTACCCACCGGTGACATGGCAAGAGAGGCTGGTCGAGAAGGACATGAAACTTGGGGATTTATTAGTACCTGGAGGAGTGCAGATTTTCATGCCAACACTGATGCTTCATCATGAGGAAGAGATATGGGGGAGTGATGCGAAGGAGTTCAAGCCAGAGAGGTTTAGTGAGGGAATCTCAAAGGCAGGGAAAGGCAATTCCGCCGCCTATTTCCCGTTTGGATGGGGGGCTCGGATTTGCATTGGACAAAACTTCACCTTGTTGGAGGCTAAGATGGCTCTCTCTTTGATTCTGCAACACTTCTGGTTTGAGCTGTCTCCCTCATATTCCCATGCTCCTTTCATCCGAATGACTCTTCAGCCACAACATGGAGTTCATCTCATTCTCCACAAACTCTGATAACAACAAATTCATAATTTGGGGTTTGTGTGTATTTGTGTTTGTGTGTGTCTAGAGAGAGAGAGAGAAGGAGGGAAGGAGGGAGAGGGAGCAACTACAAGCTTTTGTCAGCTTACAAAAGTAATAAATAATCTGCTCTTTAATTAGTTTTATAGATTAGTAAAATATTACTCTAAAAACTTATGCAAGGAATTATTGCTTCGAGGTTTTAAACTTTGCATTATATATATTATTTCTCTCCTTTCTTTCAATCTCAGGTACCTTAACATTTCTTTTCTCCATTGCTGCAACTAAATGGCCTTATTTCAGAAGCCTCCTTCGCGATTTTTTTTCTTGGGCTTCCATACAGGGGAAGTTCCAAGTAGCATCTGACCGAATTCGGAGACATTTTGGACTCTTTCTCTCTAAATGTCTGTTATGATTCAGTTCAAGAAATATTACACACACTCATATAGTACATGAAAGTTAATCTAAATACACCATTATTATTTCTCAACCAGTCACAATTACACAGACACACAGAGATGAAGAGCAGAACAGAAAAAGGAAAAATAGAGGAGGTAAAGATACAACTCAGGAAGTGAGGAAGATGAAGTGAGGTACAGAGGCAGGTTCCACGGTAATCACTCAAATGATCTTCCTACTCATCCCTATTTATTAATGTAGGAGATGTAGATTGTTCTGAATTCATATTGTATACAGTTTAGTACTTGAATATAATCAATTATAATTATTGTTACAGTTTATGTAGAATGACTTGAACTCCATGTTGAGGCTGAAGAGTGGGCACAATGTTGAGAGCATGGGAATATGATGGGGAAAGCTCGAAGGAGAAACGTTGTAGAATCAAAGACAGAGCAACCTTAGCATTCAACAAGGCAAAGTTCTGTCCGAGACATGTTCGAGAACCTCCTCCAAATGGGAAGAACGCAGAAGAATTACTACCTTTTGATGCCTTTGAGATTCCTTCAGAAAATCTTTCTGGTTTAAACTCTTTAGCATCATCTCCCCAGAATTTTTTTGTCATGGTGCATCATAAGTATTGGTATCCCAAGCTGTACTCCTCCAGGTATTAACAGTTTCCCAAGTTTCATGTCCTTTTCAGCATACCTCTCTAGCCATGCTATTGGTGGGTATAACCTCAAAACCTCGTACAAGATCATGGTCACCTGTAGTGACAAATTTCATTTTACGTACATAATAGGGCATAAGAGTCCCAAGTTGATTAATCAGAGAAACAATTGAAGGTATATATCGTTAAGGGGACATGCAAACACACTTACAATCTTAAGGCGACTTATTGCATCAAAGTGTGGTTTTTGGTTGACAAAGACTTGAAGGACTTCTTCCCTTGCACGAGCTTGCCAATCAGGATGCCTACTCAACAGCATCATGGTCCAGACCAGTAGAACAGAAGTGGTTTCTTGGCCTGCCATGTAGAACAACTTGCATTCGTCGATCACATCATTCATGCTCAACCCGACGTTTTTCTTGTTCCCTTGTTCCTCAATCTCCTTGTGATTGGATTCTAAAAGTATGCCCAGCAAGTCATTCCTTATGGTTTCACCTGCCTTCATGGCTTTCTCCTTTTTGTTGATAATTTTCTCCAGGGAAGTTCTGGCGTTCCTCTCAATTTCCTTCATCTTCTTGTTATCCTTAGTCGGTAGAAACCTACGGAAGGATTTTATCAGAACTAATCTATACACGTCACAAGCACGCGCGCGCACATATATATATATATATATATATAGGTCACTACTATATTATTAGACCATTGGTCTTAGTAATTACCTATATAGTGGAATGTAATGTTTCTGTAAATTATTCATTACATTTACACCTTGTTCTGCTAAAAGATCGAATATTTGTCTTCCTTCTTCGTGGCTACTACCAAATGCTGATCGAGAAATCACTTCCTTTGTCAAATCCTTGATCCAAGGCCATACATCCACTTCACATGTTCCATCTGAGGAGGACAAAAGCTTCTCCCATTTGTTGATCATTTCGGTGCAACTTTGGCCAAAGATTGGGATCAGAGACTGTGTAGAAAGATGAAGATGTTAATCCCCACACACACACACGCACACAAGTGGATGTGTATGTAATGGAAGTTTAATTTGGTTAAAAAAAATATAAGGGAAGAATAATAACCTTCAACTTGTCGAAATTGAATGCAGGTTGGAGAATCTTCCTGTGTGTAGCCCACTGTTTACCATCATAGCCGGCAACACCTGGGGCTATATATTCGGTGATAGGGAAATTGTGACACTTTGTGAAGTCAAAGTTTCTGTTCAACGTTTCTTTTATCAGCTCAGGATCCATAAGGATCAACATCGGTGTTTGCCCGAACCACATGAATGAATTCCTACCTGCACATCAATCGTTATCGGTCATCAGAATATAGCCTCACATGACTGATGGAAAGACGAATTAAAATATATAGCCTTTGAGGCAAGTCTGAAAAGTATTAAAGTGGTGAAAAGGCATAGGAAGGGCACCATATTTGTTGACAGTGTGATGCTGAAAGGGGGAGATATGAGGGACCAAGTCATGGGAACGAGTGGACAAGGGAGTGGATTTGGCTTGTCGTACCATGTTGCCCATTTCGACAGAGTCACCAACCCAGAATCTATAGGGATTGGCCTTGAGACCTTGATGTCTCAGAGCTCTCTCTAACCTCTTTGGATTAAACCATAACCATATTGCCATCTTCCAAACCCATCTTACCACTGCTAATACTCCTATCCATTTCGCCACTGCTGATATTACTGATGCTTCTGCCATCTCTCCCCCTCTCTCCCCCTGTGAGTGTGCGTGCTTGCGTACTTGTGGTATGTATCTAATTATCTACATGTATATATAAAATCTCAGGGTAGAGGAGAGAGTAAATTATATTCCTATCCGTGACATATTTAACTGATTTATTTAGATCAATGAAGTTAATTAAATTAGTTAATATCACATAATTTTTTACAAGATATTCTGATTATCTTCTTCAATTTAGTTCATCTTCCTCTCAATTATTATTGTTGTTGAAGCATGATAAACTAGGAAAAGAATTGACAAATACAAGAAATAGATCTTACCTTAAGGATTGAGATCAACTTTCTAACTAGATTTTACATTAATTATATATAATAATCTTTTGTACCTGCTTGTGTTAGTTTACGTGGATATGTATTGACATGACATATATTTATTGAATTATATAACCAAAAATCTTCTAAGCCGGCCAACATCAACGGTTCATTTCGTTCTTGTTTTTCTGTAGCTTCTCAAGATAATCAATCAATCATTCTTAGGAAGTAATAGTATACTGATTTCATGTACGGATCGAGTTGAAGTTTATACTTTGTTTATCTAGGATTTAAAAATGTTTAGTATATTTATTTGCTATCTTATATCATATCACTAATCTGTATTTTTTTTTTATTTTTGTTAAATGTCAGTGGTCCTTCATGCATATTGTTATCAGATGATGTCAGTGGTCCTCCACACACACAAATACATACATAGATATATAAATATAATAGATACATGCATGCATGATGTCAGTGGTCCTGCACATGGTAGATAGGATTTATCCAATGGATGTGTTTTCCCCCGATAATGGATCAATAAGCTAATGTACCAATTTATCAATTTGAAGACTCCACAAATTATTTTGTTATAAGCAACTAGATAAAATCTAATATATAATCATCACCGGAGAGATTTTCACGTCCAGTACCTGACAGTATCTCAAATATGATTACCTTGAATAGCAAATAAGAGATCTCTCAAGAACTTTGCCAGTATTTTCATTTGTGACTTAATGGATTTACTTTAACATTTGAAACTCATGATATGGTTGCTTTAAATAACAATTTAATATCAATTGGTCTGTATCAATAATTGCAATGGATGAGTACTTAAATTAAATGTTACATTTTTTTTGTTCACTAGATGACCATCATATTATCAATAATTAAATATATTAATAAGATACAAATATTTTATGAAAAATTTTAATTTGAATTGATGGAAAACCTAATTCTTTTATATATCTATATTATATTAAAATTTATCATTTCGGATTTCTGATATCGTACTCTATCATTTGCATAATTATTGATCAAGTTTTCAATCAATTTGATTCTTGTATATCTTTTAGGGTGTACAATCTATAACAATAAAAATATAAAAAAATGTTGTTATATTTAGAGAAATTTACAATAAGGTCCTAACAAGAATAATTAATGAATAAAATATCTCAAAGATTGGTAAAATTGTCATCATGTCCCAGTAGTAGCTAGTTCGGCTGTTATTGATAGCTGGTGAGGTTGTTAATTATAAATGGACCAGCGCTACTACTGGGATCTGATGGTAATTTTACAAATCTTTGGGATCTTTTATTCATTAATTCCTCTATTTGGGACCTAATGGTGAATTTTTCTTATATTATATTTAAAGCATAGGAACCCGAATAGATAACTGAACTAGATAAGGTAGTGAGTCATCAAAGGTCAGAGGGGTCAAATAGAAGTTAAACTGGGTCAGATCGATGAGAAATAAAAAATATAGCATCACATATTTACACGATTTAAAATTAAAAATTTCAAATACTTATAAAAATATTTAAAAGTACATTGTTAAAAAACTCATAAGTAATGTATGTCACCTGTAATAAACAAATATCTTGGCTTCATCTCCTTTTTTTTTATTCCAGACTTCTCTCCTTTCTTTTTTATTTTTATACATATTATATATGAAAGTGATAGAGTGATTGCTTGAATTTGTATAGGGATCGGATGGGTAAAAAATAGCATGCCAGCTGTAAAATATGAAGAGAAAGGACAAAACTGTAAACTAGTTTGCTTTACGTTGCTTCCTGAGCAGACTTGACCCATGAGTTCTTCATCTGCTCAAGGGTTCCTTCAAGCCTTTCCCTCCTTTCTAATTTCCACTTCCTTCATCCTCTTCATTTTCTGCAAATTAATATAGTCTCTTGTTTTTTTTCCTTCTCTCATCAACGATCCAATGTTCTCTCCATTAACGACTATATCCTGCTAGGAATTTTTTTTTCATCTTCCACTACCAGAAAAATGCCATTTAGTTAAATAGCTATTTTCCGTCGCTAAAACGAGGGTTGTTAATATTTTCCGTCGCTAAATGGAAATTTTCTGATGAAAAATAACCATTTAGCAATAGATTTTTTTATCGCTAAATGACATTTTTCTGGTAGTGTTCTTCCTTTGTCCTCTTTGTTTTTTGGGAATCTATCTGGTCCCTTCTTGTTTTCCCCTTCATATGGGTCATCTTCTTCAAGCTTTCTTTCTTCTTCCCCTCTAAAATAGTGTGGGTCCATTAGAACCTCCCATTCGGGCAACTCTCCGAGAGTCCGAGTTAACCAAGTTAGTTTTAGGTTACATCGAGTCACTCCAGGTTACCTCGGGCCATTTTCACCCTGAGTTAGAACCTTATCTAGATCCACGACTTGATCCATTCACCGAGTCTTAAATCTTTTTTTTTTTTTTTTTTGCCAATCACCGAGTCTTAAATCAACTAGACATGTATGATCCGGATTCCCACACCTTAGTTATATTACATCAATAAAACTTGTTATATCAACTTTCTAATGTCATACTCCATTAATCCCGCGGTACATTTTATAAGGAATCTTTTAGCAAATTTTTTTTGACATTTTTACATTACATTTTGTTAATTTCAATAATTAAATCTTTTTTTCAAAATATACATATATTTAATAAGAGTAGTGAACAGGTAAAAATTAATATAATATTCAAGGGTATGAATTAATATTTAATATTAAAGTTTACTGTGGTTAATGAGACTGACATAAGAAATCATTTAAATATTATAAGAAATTTAAGCTTTTTAATTATTTTTATTGATATATATGTGAATTAGTTATGGGAGAATTGAAGATAAATCCTCCATTGAGGAATTAATTAAAGAATGAGACATGTCATTGAACCTTCATGGAAGCTCATCAGTTGTATATATAGAAGCTCATCAGTTGTATATGTAGAAGCTCGGTTGCATTTTATGGAATGTCACATTGTATGATTAATTTTTCAATAGTGATTTAACCTCAATTTAAAACGTAGGAGTGTTTTTCATATGTTTCTAAATTTAGTTTTTAACCTTCGCGGGTCACGTATTTAATTTTAAAGTACAAGTTGTGACGTACGATCATCCAAGTTTACATTCCTGCTTCTGCAGGAACAAACAAACTATAAATGAATGTGATTGAGATGATTTGCCCATGCATATACTTTTATTAACCTTACGATAGATGCGGATTGTACAACGTAAATACACAAACCCAGTCATGATAGTTGGTGAATTCATATAGCACACACCAACGAGTACCAATCTTTTTATCATCAACCAACTGTCATATTACATTCGATAAGAAATACAACCGATAGAACAAGAAATAACACGCATATATAACAAACCCACCCATACAATATCTTTTTAAAAATAAACCTGATAAACACATCTAATATATAATTATCCTCAAGAATCTGAATTGGACGAAACTAGCTAGGCTTCTGATTTAACCAGCGCCATCAGATCAGATTATCCCTTCGCCTTCATTCGTTGATCCCGAGGCTATCTTATTCTGAGAGTAAAATCGAGCGTTGCAATTTATGCATGCATGGGTACGTACGTAGGTACTAGGAATATGAGAAATTTTATTACAGTTTACGCAGAATGAGTTGAACACCATGTCGAGGCTGAAGGGTGATGAAGGTTTTGAGAGCGTGAGAATAAGTTGGGGAAAGCTCGAAGGAGAAACGTTGTAGGATCAAAGACACAGCCATTTTAGCTTCCACCAAGGCAACGTTCTGGCCAGTGCAGATTCGAGGACCACCTCCGAATGGATAGAATGGAACACTACCATTAGTAACTTTTGATGCCTTTAATAATCCTTCTGAGAATCTCTCTGGTTTGAACTCTTTAGCATCATCTCCCCAACACTGTCTGTCATGGTGCATCATAAGTACTGGTATGCAAAGCTGTACTCCTCCTGGAACAACCAGTTTCCCAAGTTTCATGTCTTTTTCAGCATACCTTTCTACCCATACTACTGGTGGGTATAACCTCAAAACCTCGTACAAGATCATTGTAACCTGCAATTGCAAATTTCCCAAGCATATACACATGTTTGTGGTTCAACAATAGTGGTTTTGATTAAACAAATATAATCAATTCATTTAAAGGGAAAATCAATTTTTTTTTGTCCCGGATGGTGGTCATTTAGTCCTTGAGTTTTTAATTATGTACAAGATTATTTAGTTTTGACTCGGTTTTGCAATTCAACCCTTGAACTTTGATTTAATACATACAACTTAATCCCTTTAGCTTAACCATTTAAAATATTAGTTCTTATATTTTAGAAAATAAAATTGTATATACTTATATAGAATCAAATTTCAGTGAATTAGAGTTCAATGATTAAGTTTCAACTAAGTCAAAACTGCAGGGATTGAGTTATAATAAAACAAAATTTAAGGACTAAGTTACAATTTAATCAAAATTAATAATACCAGAAGACCAATAAAATATGGCACACAAACAAACAAGCTTACAATCTTAAGGCGACTCAGTGCATCATAGTTTGGTTTCTGGTCGGCAAAGACTCGAAGGACTTCTTCCCTTGCACGTGCTTGCCAAACAGGGTACTTACCCAACAGCATCATAGTCCAGACCAGTAGAACAGAAGTGCTTTCTTGGCCAGCCAGGTAGAAGAATTTGCATTCCTCTATCACGTCTTTCATACTCAAGCAAACGTTGTTGATGTTCTTGTCGGTTCCCTTTTCCTCAATCTCCTTTTGGTTGGACTCTAAAAGTAGGCCTAGTATGTCATCCTTTGAGGCTTCACCTCTCTTCATGGCTTCCATCTTTTTGTTGATTATGAACTTTAGTGAAGCTCCCACGTTCCTATCATTGTCCTTCATCTTCCTGTTTTCCTTAGTTGGTAAAAACCTACAAAATTTGATTTTATATATCACAATGTATATACTTGACACGCATATATAGATCATCTACTGCAACATTAATATTACAGTCTTGGTAATTAATTACCTCCATAATGGAATGCGATGCTTCTGTATATTACTCATTACAAGTTCACCTTGTTCGGTCATATAATCGAATACTTGTTTGCCTTCTTCATAGCTACTTCCAAATGCTGCCCGAGAAATCACTTCCTTTGTCAAACTCTTGAACCAAGGCCAAACATCAACTTCACAAGTTCCATCTCTTGGGGACAACAATTTCTCCCATTTGTCCATCATTTCGTTGCAACTTTGGCAAGCGATTGGTATCAGAGTCTGCACGGACCCAGAAAGTGTGAGCCAGTTAAACTATAAAAGTATGTGTTTATAAGGGAGTATCAATTAATTAACCTTCAATTGTTCCAAACTGAATGCTGGATGGACTATCCTACTGTGTTTAGTCCACCTGTCGCCATTATAGTTACCAACACCAGTGGATATATAATCAAGAATAGGAATTATGTGTGGTTTTATGAAGTCGTAGTTTCTGTTGAACACTTCTTTTATCAGCTCAGGATCCATAAGGATCAACCTCGGTGTCGGTCCGTACCACATGAATGATTTCTTACCTGCATCAACTCCAATAGTGCTTTATGAATATAAATATATATGTATATAGACGATGGAAGGGGATTTTTTTTTTCAATTTATCGTGCCAAACGTTTCCGTACGTATGTCAAGTTATTAGTTTACATCTCATAAATTATTTTAGTACTATTCATGTATATATAGTTTAGGGAGCATGAGTCCAATTAATTATAAAATCATGCATATAATACAAATTAACATCACACTTCATCTAAAATCTCGATCGGTTTGGATGGACATATATTACTAAGCCTAATTCTATTTGTACGACACTTTTTAACGATCAGATCATATTCGTCCTACTTTACACACCGATGGGTTAAGAAAAATGAAGAGATAAAGTAAGGAGCATATAGAGAGAGAGAGAGAGATCAAGGAGAAGTGCACCATGTTTATTGACAATGTGGTGGACGAAGGAGAAGACACACGGGACCAAGTCATGGGAATGAGGAGGCAGAGGAGAGGAAATGGACTGTTTCTGCATCTTTATCATTCTGGTTAAGTCACCAACCCAGAATGTATAAGGATCTGCCTTAAGACCTTGCTCTCTCAGACGCCTCTCTAGCCTCTTTGGATTCAACCACAGCCACTTGGCCATATTCCAAACCCATCTTCCTACTATTATCACTGCAACTATTGCAGCGACCACTCCTGATCCTCCAACCATCTCTCTCTCTCTCTCTCTCTCTCTCTCTCTCTCTCTCTCTCTGTGTTTCTCTTTGTGCTTAAGTGCGTGTGGCTTATGTCTCTATATATAATGATCTCACAGTGGACACGAGATGGAAAATAAGCGAAAGAGAATAGGTTGAGAATATTATACATGATAATGCTACTAATTTATGTATTAGGTATTTCATTGAACTTCTGGAATGTTTTCCTGCCGACGATATGATAGATTAATACACACACACACTTGGTGAAGTGTTTTTTTTTGGGTTCGTCTAAATTGTTCACAATAATTAAATGGGAGAAGTAGTATTACATCTTAGGGAAGTGATTTAATTACCTAGAAGTTCAATATAACAACTTAGGAGTATGAAATATTGGTCCCTATAATCTAATAAAAATTTGGATCATTTTACCTCTTGAGGGATCAAAACTACTAATTTTAAATTTGATTGACCAAAATCAAAATGAGGGTAATTTATTGGAGTAAAGATTATATTAACATCATGCATATTTGGTTTTTTTTTTTTTTGCCTTTTAGCATTCGTCCATATTTCTTAGACTTCTCCTACAATAATAATAACTCCTGCAACAGATTTGATCTAGCAGAATGGGTCAATTCTCTTTTAATCTCTCACAAAGTAACAAACCAATATTCAAATGCCACTTGAAAGAGGTGTCAACATTGAGTTCCCGATGTACCGAATAGGAGGATAACTTTTTTGGGGCGGGGGGAGGACTATTGTGCAAGACATCATGAAAAAGAATCCTCAACTAAAATGTTGTTATACTACATTAAGATTTGTTATCTATTTTCTAATGTCATATGATTAACATATTTATCAATATATATTGTAACATATGTGGGCCAGTGGCTGGGGTACGCATTTCTTTAATTTTAAAGTACGATAGCCATGATATTAAAAATTCAATTAAATATTTCGGGTATAACTTAAAAAAAATCGAATAGAATTAAACAAAAGAGTTGAACACCATTTTTACCCTTAAAGTATTAACCTCGTAGGAATTATGTCATGGAAGTTTTTTGGATTCAATTAAACACCCGAAGTAACACAAGCAATTTTACCCTGATGAGACAGAGATATTAACGGACGTCTGTACGGAGTCTGACTCCGTCGCTCAGGAGCAACTCGCCGACAAGATCTTTACTGTTCTCGAACGTCGTGATGTTCCATACAGAGAGACCCCTCTCCACCTCGCTGTCCGTCTCAACGACGTATTGGCCGCTCGCTCTTTGGCCACCGACGGGACTGACGTCTCCTTGAAGAATTCGGCTGGCTGGAATGCCTTGCAGGAGGCTCTCTGTCGCTGAAACTCCGAAATTGCTCTCAACCTCCTCTGCCTTCAACACCACTCCGCTTCGGCCAAGTGGCGGCGGCGGCTGCCTCGTTTAATTGCTATGCTGAGCCGTATGATGGATTTCTACATGGAGATTTCCTCTCACTTCGAGAGCTCTGTGATTCCGTTTGTAGGTATGATTGCTCCGTCCGATACTTACAAAATCTGGAAGCGTGATGGTAACTTACGTGCTGACACATCGTTGGTGGGCTTCGATGGTTTGAAGATTCAGCATGCTGATCAGAGCTTCCTCTTCCTTGGTGATGGTGATCATGCGCATGATGTTCCATGTGGTTCCTTGCTGGTTATTAACCGCCCGATCGCAAAATCTTCGATGCTTTCGAGGATGCAAAGGCTCCGATGAGCGATACCGATGCCGCCGGATTCTGTTCTCAGACCAGCTTTTACCGACTTGGCATGGATGTCACGAAGGCTGAATTGGTTGGTAGAACGGTATGGAGAAGACAAGAAAAAAAGGAAAGGGTTGGTGAGTGGAAGGCCAAAGTGTACGAAGTTCACAACGTAATTTTAGGTTTCTGGTCGCGAAAGGAGGCCAGCGGAGATTCTGACAGTGCATGACCGGCAATACTTGCTGGAGCACTCTGTCAGATCTCTGCTATCATCGACGGTGAACCTGCCGTTGCTCCTCCTGAGGCTAGCAATTGATGAGAACCAAGAAGATGGGGGGAGGGTAGTTTTTTTTTTTAAAAAAAAGTGGAAATTCCCATGTCCGTGTATTCCTACGTGAAGCTAAAAATTATGTGGTAGACATACGTTGAATGTCCGTCATCTCGGGATAAAATCGCTCCTGTTTTTTAACTTCTAGGGTTTAATTGAACACAGAAAAACTTTCAGGGCATAATTACTCTAGAGGTGATATACTTT
>JANTPZ010121147.1:0-12804 GCA_025593235.1 Vachellia pachyceras
TAATTGCTGTAACTAAATGGGTAAAAATCTGGTTGGTTTAACCAAACTGAATCCCATTCGGTTACTTTTACCGATTACACTTTTTACCGGTAAACATAACTTTATTTCGGTAAATCTTTTTTACTTTTCTGGAGATATTTTCTTCCTCATTAAATCTCCATATTTTCCTCTTGAATATGACAAATTTATTATCCCCAAAATACCCCTTGATTTCCTCAAATTTTACAGGATTATTTTATCATGTCCAAAACCCCTGAAAACGAGCAATCGGAGGGCAAAATACTTTTACGGCCTTGAAAATTTTTACATTTTTCACTGATTCTCTAGCCCTTTTTCTTTTCCCAAAATGCCCTCTAGATTTTTCTAAAATTAATTTTTGAAATAAATTATATTTCGGGGATTTTCGGGGAAATAGCCTTAATCGTACACTGGGCAATAATTTTATTAAATACTATAAAATTTACTGAATTTTTTCATATTTTTGTCTCAAATTTCTGAGAGCTCCTGATACCTTAAATAATTAGTTTTCCCCTTTTTGCCCTTCAAAATTATATAGACAGAAATCCAGTCCGAATCTGGAAAATCTGTGAGTCACGGTTGTGATCAGTGAGTCGAGCTCTGTCTATCGGGCATCTGTAATTTTTTTGTCAACAGTTGACTTTTGACTTAGTCAAATGACCAAAATGTCTTTCCATTTTCTCATATTTACCATTTTGCCCTTACTCTCTCTAATTTTCCAAAATTCTCATTTTACCCTTACTTTTAAAACTAAAAGACCTTTATGTCCTTGATCTTTTGTTAAATGACATATGGGTCCCTTCCCAGAATTTCACCCATCCTGAGATTGCTCCGGGGTGAGCACGCTTAACTGCGGAGTTCTCATAAAATTTCTTCCCCTGAGCCAGGTCTGACATTGGGTTATCCAGCCCATCAACATCAACTTTTTTCCGTTCTTTCTATCTGTGTGCTTTAACTTGACTTCTTACTACTAGTTTGACCCATTTTTATCCAATGACCATATTGCCCTTGGTATTTCTACTTAACGACATTTATGTCCCTAGCTTACATTCTTAGTAATTTCAAAGCCTTAGGACTAAATTGGCCATGGTCTCTTTGGTCCATTAACATCTTCTCTTTCTGTACTTTCATTTCTAGGCCTTGTCTTATCTCATATCTATCGGTTTGGCCTCATTTCAGATTATAGAAAATGGTGGATATTACATTTCTCTCCCCCTTAAAATAAATTTCGTCCTTGAAAGTTACATATCTGAGTCAAAATCTTAAGATCTTAACTTTCATCTTTTCTTTCATTTTCCTCACTTACTTTCTCCAACGCAAGCCCTTGCTAGAGTACTTTTATAGTTAACTGGGAAATAGGAAATTCCTAGTGCATGAGACTCAGACTCGGGGGTCAAGCCAAACAATAACTATTCTTTCATCTTTAGATATTCTATACATTTATTTGACTAGGCTTATTTAGCCTTAAGGATTGACACAATCTTCATTATTGGAGATACCCTCAAAGGTATTTGATCTCTAACTTTAACTTTAACAGTCATTTTCTCTTATTGGCATGAATTAATTCTAATTTGTAACATCTCTTCGACTTTATCTGCTTAGTCGTTTCATCATTGTCTCAGAATCATGCCAATTTCTCTCTTAACTAAAGCTTCTTGATCTTTACTATCCGACCATTATTTTTGAAAAATAAAATTTCTGAGGCAATCTTACTTATTGCCTAAATTTCAATGTTATTTCATTTGGTCAATCTAATTCTTTGCTGACTTTTATTATCTGTCTCTTTTCTGTATCTTTGCCTTTAACTCACTCTTAAGTCTTTTCTTTCAATACCTGGTGAGTTCGTATAATTTATAGGGTTCTCTATCTTTCTTTCTTTCTTAACTCATACTTATAGCCTCATATAAAGTTATAACATTCCTTTCTGAACTTCAGCACTCCAATAAGGAACTTTTAAGATTTTTCACTTCCCTTGGTTCTTCTGTGCTTTCATAGTTCAAAGAAACTTTTACTTTACTTTCTAGATCTCACATTATTTAACTAGCCTCGTGATTAACTACTCACAATTATACTAGAGGCTTTAAGCTTCAATCTGTAAAGCTTTCTGATATTCTTCACTTCTCAGCTTAGCTTTCTCTTTAACTAGCCTGATTATTACTCATTCACGACTTACAGTTTTGCTCTTCACTTTCTTTACTTTCTTGCCTGAGGAATTGGGAATAAGCTCATCTTGATTGACAGTCATCTATCTATAGAAATAATCAAGGGTACTCTCTCTATACTAGGTAACCATCATGAGGACGCCTTCTTATCTTAATCTTAACCCTTGGTCATTTCATTCTCATGTCCCAAAGAGCAGCATAACACTTATGACTCTGAGCCATAAAGGCTCTCTGCTTGCTTTAATTGGGTCTGCAGACCTTAAGAGCTCTATTGCTCTTTTGGAGGCATATCGCCTCTTATTATCTCTGGAACTTCTGATACTAGAGCCATTTTACTCTTTGGAACCCTTAGACCATCGAGCATAAGCTAAGGTTTAGTCATCTATTCTCAATGGTAGCTAGTCTGATAATTCCCCAAGATTAATCGTAGAAGCCGACATGTCTTCTTAGGCTTTGCTCAATCCTCTTTTCCTCTTGCACTTCACTAGAGCATTTTCTTTTCCTCTCATGCTTCTTAGCTTATATTTCTCATCTCACATCTCTTTTGCTATACTGTTTGAACTCTCAACATTGATTCATTCAATATCTGTTCTATGCTAATCTGCTATATCTCAGGATTCAACAATCCTTACTATTTCTTTTCTGATCATTACCATGACATCGCAGAGAGAGAATTTGCATTCTATTCATCTTATTAGTTTAACTGGTACCCAGCAATTCAAGGAATTCTGTCCCTGACTGCTATTAGCTCATTTTCTCTCTCTTCGTATTGGGAATGTTTTATTCCATATGCCCTGCTTTTACTGCCTTCTTTCTCTTGTGGGACAACATGAGAAGCTCACAATGGTTTCCCATTGGAGTTCTATCTGATTCCTGTCTATCAGGAATATGCTTCTCCCTGTCTATCAGGAAGTAGCTCGCCTAACTGGGGCGACTTTAATTAGCATACGCCTAACTGCGGTGATGGAATAGGAAAATCTCCGCTCCAAACTCTAGAGAGATACTTTTTGGCTAAAACATTTTCTGGTATGCTTTCTGTTGGGTACTTCCTCTTCTCATCATAACGCAACGTGCCTTGTCCCAATCAGGGAACCTTTCATGAGCTTTCTTACTTATATAGCAATGGCATTTATTAACGAGAATTTCATTTTTCATTTTCATACTTGGCCTGAAAATCACACCCTCCTGCAATGCCTGGAAACATAGTGAAATATCACTAGTTTAAATCTCATTGCCCAAGGCATCTCCAAGTTCTACATGATTTGTCTTTAATGTTCTAGGGTGTGTCATATCACTTCTTTATCTATTTCTCATCATCTGTATCATTATGACGGGCTACCTAATTTCCCTTCGGTAGGCTCTTAAGATTCCTTGACCAATTCATCCATGGTCATTTCATCTTTACAATTTATTCTCGTAGGAATCTTTCATCATATAAAGATTTAAGCCTATATACTAGTAGATAATTCATAATGAAGTATCCTCAAACTCCGCTGCTAGTACTATGCCTTTATTACTATTAGACTTGGCTGACTTAAGTTGGGAAGTCTGTTGCGGTTACTGAAATTGCTGCTGCAGCTACTATGTCTATCACAGTCTATTTAGCTTACTCTTAATAATCATAAAGCCTTTCAGCAGCTCTAGTACTTCTGGTACTGTTTACTTTCTAATTTCTTTTAGAAAATTAACCACAATTCATTCAACGTCTATCTAACTCATCCTCATACTTAACTATCATAAAATACAGCCCAAATAGCATTTCTATATCATAACTATGCTTCAACTATTCATTCCTTATGCCTTTATTTACCTCTGGCATTAGAATCACTTGACAGGATTTCATTACCATACATATACTGTCTCTTTGCTTCTGTAACTCTTTGAACTTCTGGACGATTCTAATGTATAGAACTTTATCTCTGATAACATGTACTTTGTCCAGCACACGATCATATCCTAGTTTACCCGAATCTTGGGATGTCTAATAACCGCGAATGTTACTGGACTATCAGAGATTCTTTCCTTGGTCATCTCCTCTATCTCATTTACAGAGGTAAGGCTTAGTTTCATCTATTAATCTCTGCCTCAAAGCAGACTTTGGAGGGATATAATATCTATCATTGAACTTAATTATTCCCTCAGAGGTTTTGTTAAATTCTTTAGCTCCTCCTCGACTCATCTGAGTCTTTAAGTTCTGAGTGAACTGATCCTCTTACTAAGTTTCCCTGATCTCATTCTCTATATTACTAAGGATTTGAATGATTTCATATCTATCAGGCTCTATCTGCAACTTGATTTAATACACCCCAATCTCGAAGGTTCTCTATCAGTCTTTGCTCTTTCATCATTATCATAGCCACATGCACTATCTCCTGCTCAATGCATCGGCAAATACATTTTCTTTACCTGGATAATACTTTATCAGGTAGTTATAGTCTTTGAGCAACTTCATCTAGCGTCTCTGTCTCAAGTTCAACTCTTTTTTATCTTGCAATTACTTGAGACTTTTATAATCATAGTACAACTTGATGGTTGCTCTATATAAATAGTACCTCCATATCTTTAGAGCATAAACTATCGCTGCTAGCTCCATATCATGCGTGGAATAGTTCTCTTCATAAAGCCTCAACTATCATGAGGCATAAGCTATCACTCGATCTTATGCATTAATACACATCCCAATCCATGCTTACTAGCATCCTGTAGACCATATAGGTCTATTTCGGATTTGGGATTATAGACGTCGAGGTTAGCTTCCTTTTGAACTCTTGGAAATGGCCTCACACTTCTCATTCCACAGAAAAGGTTGATTCTTTCTAGTGAGCTTAACCAGCGGTAAGGCAATCCAAGAAAAGTTTTTATATAAAACATCTGTAATAATTTGCTAGGCCCAGAAAGCTCTTGACTTCGGTTACGGTCCTAGGCAGATCTTATCTCAGTACTACCTTTACTCAGCGTAGTCTACTGCGACCCCTTCCTGAGAGATCACGTGCTCTAGGTATTTCACTTCTCTTACTGTCCTAGGCCGATTCCATCTCAGTACTGTCTTTACTCAACGTAGTCTGCAGCGACTCCTTCCTGAGAGATCACCTATCCTAGGAATTTCACCTTTAATAAATAGAACTTACTGAGCTTAGCGTATAAATGTTTTTCTTTCAAAACAGTTAATACAATTCTCAGATGCCTTTCATATTCCTCTAAAGATATGGAGTATACTATAACATCATCCATAAGACTACGACAAACTGTTCCAGGTATTACCGAAATACACACTTCATGTAGTCTATGAAAATTGCAGGGGCCTTCATTAAATCGAACGGCATCACTAGAATTTCATAATGTTTGTATCTAGTGTAGAAAACCGTCTTGAAATTGTCCTCAGCTCTAACTCGGAGCTGGTGATAGCCTGATCTGAGATCTATCTTGGAAAATACTTTAATACCACTTAACTGGTCAGCAAGTCATCAATATGGGGAAGCAGATACTTGTTCTTTATGGTCATCTTATTTAATTCACGTTAGTCTATGCACAACTAAAGACCTTCATCTTTCTTTTTCACGAGAAGAATTGGGGCATCCTAGGATGAAACATTGGGTCTAGTAAACCCCTTCTCTAGAAGCTCTTCTATCTGCTTCTTTAGCTCCTTCATCTCACTTGGAGCCATTATGTATGGAGTCTCTGACATCGGGTTTGTTCCTGGTATTAGATCATTTGCGAACTCCACTTCTCCCTCTGGAGGCAGTATGCTGATCTTTTCTGGAAATTCTTCTAGGAACTCTTCGACTATCAAAATAGCACTAAGGGACTCTTTAACTTCAATCGCAACTGTGGAGAAAGTCCCTTCTACGCCTTTTGTTGGAAATTGTGCCCTAGGAGCCAATCATTGTACTTCACACATTATTTATTTTAATATATTTTCTCCATTTAATTATCACAACTTACATTTATGTCCCTAGCTTACATTCTTAGTAAATTTCAAAGCCTTAGGACTAAATTGACCAGGGTCTCTTTGGTTCATTTACATCTTCTCTTTCTGTACTTTTATTTTTGGGCCTTATCTTATCTCATATCTATCAGTTTGACCTCTATTTCAATTTACATAAAATGATGGATATTACAGTTTCTGCCTCCTACTGCGCCCCACTTTCGTAACTTACCCTAATTGGCATATATCAATCGTCCAGGGTCGGATCCAAGAAGGTGGGTGAGGTATTATTTCCATTTAGAGCCTGATTCGTTGCTGATGTGTGATATTCGCCATGACGAACCTCTCCCAAGAGTTCTTGCTCGCCTGCTTGATCTTTGGCAACGGTGAACTGTTATTTACGCCGCGGTGAACTATTCCAGAGCTGCTTCCTCATGATCTTTGATAGAGTTCCTAAAATGAAATAACAAACATTTGAAGTATCACTTGCTCATGATGGAAATTAAGTGCAAATGTATCATTATTCATGGAAAATGCACCTAAAATCAAGCTAATCAAGATCAACAACTCTAAATCTCAAATTAAGCACAAGAAGGGTCATGAAGGGCCAAAATTACATCAAAAGCTCTAGGAATTCAAGAAAAAATATAGTGAAAAGAAAGCTCAATCAAATTCCCCCACACTTGTACTCCCGGACAAAGTTTTTGACAAACTTTAAAAATGATCAATGCATTAGAATGTATCCACATGAGTTCAGGACTATAGAATTTAGTAAAAGCATTTGCCAAGGAATTAACAAGGATCATGGCAGAGACAATAATAAATTGAGTCCTGAGAGAGTTCAATTCAAAAGACTGAATAAAAGAGACTTCCTCTCAAAGGTAGAAATGTTTCTCTCTCAGCTCACTAAGTAAGGACAATTTCACTTATGGTCTGCTTAATCAAATCTCTACCATAAGCTTGTAATTATTCTACCTCTCCACCACAAGATCAACATAATGTGAATCAAGAGGGCTTTGGGGGTTTAACGTGTATAATGGGGGTTAAAAATAATGAAATAAAGTGATGAAAAGAAATTCTTGAATACACAACACCAAAGAAAGCTAAACATGTCAATGCCTTTGCAAGACTTTAGAGAAACATGTGTTCAAGCATATGATTTCATCAACACTTTTCTCTTTATTTTTCTCCTTCTCTTCTTCTTTCTCTCTTTTTTTCTTTTCTTTTTTTTATACATATTTTTTTATTTACTTTTTCTTCTTTTTTTTAAGATATAAACTACAATTTGACCAAACTAATGCTTGCATATAGAGATATAGTTTTTCCAATGTTGGTTTCCAAGAGTGATGGGCTCAAAAGGGGTGACAACGGTTGAATTATGTATAGTTTATGTTTGGGCAAAATGAAAGGTTTTGAAATGAAGGCCTCTATCATTTTCATAGAATATTGGATCATAAAACTTTGATTAAGAATCAAGACAAGTTCTAGAGAGATTAAAAATCAAGACAGTCCCACACCAATAAAATGAAGTTAGGCCCAATTATCCTCACGACAAGTCTAATGTCTCAATTAAACAGTCTCAAGAATTAAAAACGCAAAGAATCAATTTAAAATTGCATCAACGCTGCTCCTTTGCTAATAACTCGGAAACGCAATTTACCAAAAGCTTTTATCCTTTAAAATCATGCATCAACTTCCCAATGCAATATCTGTGAAAATCAAAATATCTTATGTATGCCGAGGAGTATTAAAGGCATAAAGGTAAGAGGAACTTTCTTTATTTTGAAATTCAAAACCTAAAATGTTTTTTTAATATGCACTGAAGGTTTCGCCATGGCTAACATGAAAGTTGGTCGCGGCAAACCACACCCGATAGGGTGGTTCTTTGTGCAAGTGGTTTTGCCGCAGCGCAACCATAAGATGGTCGAGGCGAAACACACCCAAGAGGTGAATTGCTTTATTTTAACGACTTACACCACGGTGAACAAACAATTTGGTTGCGGTGAAAGTGGTCCGAGAGCAAAAATGCAGTCAAAACCTCTAGCAAATTCAAAAATTTTAAGCAACCTAAAAATTTTAAGAAACCTGAAAATTTCCAAAATTTTCAGCAAAATTACCTAACATTTAACCTTCACAAATTCCAGTTGCATTTTAAAATCAAAGTAATGCTTGGAAAACTCTAAATCCTAAACTCCCCCCACACTTAAATCAAGCATTATCCTCAATGATTGAAGGGAAAGATTTAACAACAGAGAAAGCGCGGATTTCGCAAGCAATACCAGAAAATATCATGTAAGCATGCAACGGAATTCGGGAAAACAACAGAGGAACATATATATATACAGCTGTAAAACAAAGTTCAGACTGTATCTACAGTAAACAACTCTTTAATGCTCCACTTGGCATAAAGAAGGCTAGAGATCGAAATGAGGGGAGTTTATTAAATTCAAAATCTAATTGCTCTACCTCCTATTAAACAGTTCCTCTCTCACACTTAAACCATGCATCATTGCATCAATTCATTTCAGCAGAAACAGAGTTATAGTAAAAGAGTAAGCGAGGGAAAGAACAACCTGATAGCTAAGGCGGCTTATAGTTATCGTGGTAGTGCTTCAATAGATGTCCATTAACCTTCATAGTAGCTCCAGTCACTACTACAAAAGGTACTTTTTACGCCCTATTTTTAACTCAATTGGCGCCCTTTCTAAGGGGGGCGTGAATATGATGGGAGTAGAAAGTTAGGGCCTACGATGCCCTATATCATGTAAAAATAATTATTAGACCAATTCAAATTCATCAAACTAAACGATTCTCATATTCATCACTAGTTCATAACGCATTCATCCAAGTACGATCCATTTATCAATATGAGGCCGTAGTCTATGCTAGGTTTTCATTACCTACAGTCCTACTGTCTTAGATGATTTTGAAAGGACCAATTGTTGAAAGAACTACTCATAGCAGAAAGAGACACTCAAAGTTGTACCAATTAATTCAGTCGCTCATAACAACAAATAATTGTTCGTGCTCCCTCAAATTATTTTTATAACTAACAACAATATCATAGATGCATAGAATTTTTTTTGTAGCAACAAAAATAAGATAAATTGACATAGTCAAAACTAGTCCCATTTATTATCCAAAAAGAATTCCCCATTTCCCATGAAGGAATGAGCATTGGGAAAGCAAATTGAATCTTCTATAATTACCTATGCATTCAAAAATAACAGGGAAGGGTATTTTTTGCATTAAGAGTTAATTAAAGAACTCATTATAAATTATGATATATGCTAATTTTATGAGGAAAGTTTTGGAATGTGTCTACAGTTTAATACTCATTATTTACTAATATTAAAATTATCACTAATTTGCAAATTTTGTATAATAAGCGAAAAATATGCCATTTATTATGCAAACAATAATTTATAAAGAACTCATTATAAATTATGAAGGTTCGCCGGTGATCCCTCTCTCCTCCCTTTTTTTGTCTTGAATCAAGTGTATCTTTTATTTCCACTTAATTCGCCTATACATTTAATGTCTGTGTGACAATTAATAATATTAAGAAAAATCTCACTCAAAAAAAGCCCCTAAAATCGAAACATGAAACAGAGATTTTTAAAAAGAAAAGGTCTACAAAGTAGTGAAAAGCAAACGAACAGAACAGAACAATTGACTTATGCCTAATTCCTCCCACATTCATTCACAAAACACAAAAGCCTCTTTGCATTTTCCAGACTCCAGAGAAACGCCTCATCGCATCACGCACCATGTCTCCAACCAAACCATTTTTTTAAATCTTAAAATGACAACTAAACATCAAACACGAATATATAGTTATATATATATACCGACGCCGCAAGATTCATCACACAATGAAACATCACTTGGTAACAACAACTAATTCATGCACACTAATGGTTATCTGTATTTTAGTAATGATAGACTTCAGGGTGGCATGCAGGTATGGAACACAATAGCGCATATAAAAAAAACAATATATATATATATATGTGTGTATACCTCAATAACGACGGGAGATGAGAGTGCCGCAACACTTAACGGAGCATGCGATGGGAGGCAGCGACGAGCAGTGACGAGCGGCTAGCTTGGAGGAGTGGAAGTGAGAAAAGAGGTGCGGGAGAGTAGCGGCTAGGTGATAAACAGCGACGAGCGGCTAGGTTGGAGGAGTGGAAGTGAGAAAATAGGCGTGGGAGGCGAGAGATTAGCGACTAAGTTGGAGGATTTTAAGTTTAAGGGTGCCATTTTAGGCACCCTATATTTTTGAAAGGGCGCCTAAAGTTGTACTTTAGGCGCCGTATATTAATTATAGGATGCCTAAAGTTCAACTGGAGCCCTTTAGGCGCCCTATCTTGAGATAGGGCGCCTAAAGTCCCACTTTAGGCGCCCTTTCTTGATGTAGGGCGCCTAAAGCTGTTGTTACCATTTTTATAATTACAACAATACCACCACCTACATTTTTTACTCCCTTTTTTAAAAAAAGGATGCGAATTTCAGTAGTAAAAGCTATACTTTGTAGTAGTGAGTTTCCTCATCTTTAAGCTCTATCATACCAAAATTGTGTGCCTTTATTACTAGGAAAGGCTAGTCCCAACGATCATTGAACTTTCCCCGTTTAAAACTAAAACGAACATTGAAAAGCAACACTCGATCGCCCTCTTTGAAGTTCTTTCTTAGGATACCCTTGTCGTGTACCAACTTAGTCTTCTCCTTATACATTGGGGCATTTTCATAGGCTTCCAATCGCAATTCTTCCATTTCCTATAGCTGCAGCTTCTTTTCGTTTCCAAGAGCTTCCATGTCCATGTTACACTACTTGACTGCTCAATACGCCTTGTGCTCCACCTCTACCGGAAGATGGCAAGGTTTACCAAATACAACCGGTATGGTAACATTCCAATTGGAGATTTGTAAGCCATTCTGTAGGCCCATAATGCTTCTTCTAGGCGGAGACTCCAGTCTTTCTTCGAGGGTTTAACCATTTTCTCTAGCATACGCTTCACCTCTCTATTCGATACTTCGGCTTGACCATTGTTTTGCGAATGGTAGGCAGTAGAGATTTTATGGGTGACACCAAACTTTGCAAACAATTTATTCATGACCCTGTTGGAAAAGTGGGTACCCCTATCACTTACTATGGCTTTGGGAATACCAAACCTACAGAAAATATTTGATTTGATGAATTTCAACACAGTTTGAGCATCATCTTTTCTAGTAGGAATTGCCTCAATCCATTTGAAAACATAATCCACGGCTAAAAGTATGTACACAAAACCAAAGGATGATGGAAAAGGACCCATAAAATCAATACCCCAGACATCAAAAATTTCACAGAACAAAAAAGGTTGTTGAGGCATTTCATGACATTTACCTATTCCCCCAAAGCGTTGACATTTATCGCAGGCGCGACAGAACAAATATGAGTCTTTAAATAACGAAGGCCAGTAAAATCCTAAATCTAAAATCTTTCTAGATGTCCTCCGTGCACTGAAATGCCCTTCGCAAACCATGGAATGGCAAGCCGAGATGATAGGCTCAAATTCCTCATCTGATATGCATTTTCTGATCACCTGATCACTACACATTCTCCACATATGAGGTGTGTCCCATATGTAATATCATGTTTGACACTCCTTAATCTTTACCTTTAGCTTCATTAAATATCTATTTGGAAGCATCTTTAGGCCTTTAGTGACTCAGAGTAACCAAAGAGTGAAAAATAAAAATTTTCAAGTTTAGGGTCACTATTCACATATTTTTGGGCCAACTTTGAAAATTCGTAACTAATTCTAGAAAAATCGAAATTGAGTGCTTCCAATTTCTACTTGAAGCTTATAAATTACTATATAAGGGAAAAATACTCATTGAGTCATTAGCTTGTCCAATTGATACAGTTTACTGCGTGAAAAAGTACTGTTCATTTGGTAATTTTTCATTTTTCCAAGATTTTCAGTGATTTTCTTCAATCTTTGGAACATAATAACTTTCTGTAAAAAACTCCAAATTCAGTGTTCTTTGGCTTGTTTTAAATATTAAAATGCCAATTATTTTTATGTAAAATTTCAGCTCATTTGGAGTTCATTTACCCTATTTTGGAACAGGTCAAAGTTAGGGGTTTGATTGACTTTACTTTGATAAAAAGTCAAACTTTTCATTTTCAAACTTCATCATTTAAAACCCTAACTTCTAATCCACTTTTAATTATGTTTGATCATTCATTTAGGATTTCTTGGCTATCATATATCTTCCATACATGTATAGGTTTCACATAACATATTACATCATAATTACATATCCATGCTCATGACAAATTCCTTGCTTTAAACTTCATAAACTCTCCTTAGATGTACTTGTATCTAAAATGGTTAATGGGGGAGGGTGAGATTCGAGGAATCCCAGTAGCAAACATTACAAACAATGCATGTAGGATGAATGCTAGTGCATGATATGCTTGCCTTACTTAGGCTCGTGTTCACGTAATGAAATGTTGCGTGCTCAATGTTTTGTGTAATGTACTTATGGCCATAGTAACAATAAAAACATAGCTTCATTCATTCATACATGCTTCACATAATCTAGTAAAGCAATTCAGCAAATCAATGCACAACATAAACATCTCACACATACAAGTAAGTAAGTTCACTACCTTTTAGACTTTGCCTCCTCCTTAAGTACCTT
>JANTPZ010121149.1:0-14395 GCA_025593235.1 Vachellia pachyceras
ATCCACCAAACAAATAGCTCCTGTTTCGAACAATCTCGGAATCAGATCGAATTCTGTGCCTTCCACGTCCATCTTCATCACAACAAAATCATTCTTTGAGACCGTATTCTTCAACCAGTTTGCCAAATCAAAACCTTGGATTTTCTCAACTTCACCATCAAAATCACCAGATGACGATGATGATGACTGCAACGGCTGAATCCTACCCATGCCTCTGCCCTTGACATCAACTTGCTCACCAGGGTCCCGATGAATCTCAAAGGTTAAGGTCTCATTCTTTACCCAAGCAGCATAAGGTAGCAGAGTGATTCCCTTCTTCAAGCTATACTCCTGATGAAAAGTTTTATCAGCCTCAATTGCATACACATGAAAGGTCTTGTTCTGTTTTGGATACTGCTTCCTGAACCAACTTCCTATACTTGAGCCATAACTTCTAGCTCCAACATCGACATAAACATACCTATTCTTGAAGCTAATATCAACCATTGATGGAAGGTACTTTATGTTCTTTATGTTCCTCTTCAAAGTAATCCATGGTTTCAGTGGCTCCTCAGTGATCAAAGGCTCTGCATTTCTGACCAATTCTTGTTTGTACCCATGGGTAGAGCATTTCCCACTAGAGTCATCATCGAATTTCTCAAACTCATGAACAATGCCATCAAACTCTTTCCTCAAAACAATTTCTCGTATGTGAGGCATTGAAGAATCAAATCCATCTATATCATGCGTTTTCACTACTTTGAAATTAGTAAACAAATCAAGGAATGAATTGAAACTGTACGTATCTTTAGCCTTTACATGGAACACCACAAACCCTTCGGGTTTTAGAGTCCGAGCAATCTCAGAGGCGAAATCTGAAGCTCGCGTCGATTTCTCAAGCCCGCCCTCGCCGGAAAAGATGAAGTCGAATGTGTTGTCGCGAAAGGGCATGCGATGAGCCTGTCCTGCTTTCACCAGTGGCTTTGAAGCTTTCTTTGCAATCCCAATCGAGTCCAAGACGCCGATCTCCTTCAATGCGAACACGTCGCGACCGGTCGGCGTCTCAACGCAGAGAGATTTGGACTCCGGTGAGAGATAGCCATAAGATACGAGATCCTTGAACACGGATGAGTAGAAACTAACGGCCTCGTTCCACTCTTTACTCGAGTAAACCTCCGGTCGCACCGCAGATCGGCTAACGACGGCCTCATTGGACTCGACAGCCAAAGGCCCAGCGCCCGTGCCGGCGACCACAAAGGTGAGAGACTCAGGAAGGGAGAAGAAGCAGAAGTCGCCGACGTTGCAAGACTCGCCGGCGATGGTGATGACATAAGCAAATCGAACGACTATAATGAAAACCCCAAAAAGAAGCAACCGTATGAGAAAATTCCTGATGAAGCCGGGCTTCGCAGCGGCAGTCTCCATTGCAGCAGATTTAACACCTTCCGATACAAAATTTTATTTGACAAAAGAATCCACAAAAAAAATAATGAATGAATGAATGAAAGCCGGGATTTTTCTTCTGTGGGAAAGAACTAAAGGAGAGAGAAAAATGAAAGGTATGGTTTATCAGGAAGGGATTATCGGGAGGAGAAACGAGCGGAGGTGTGGTTAGCGCCGATGAGGACGGGTCTTCTGGAAGAGAGAGAGGCAGAGATGGGGAAATGGAAAGCGAAAATAGGGGCAAAACGGTATGACATGGCTGTGGAAAATCCAGTGACGCTACGAAGCAGAGAGGAGTGAGACCATCAGTAAGAGGTGTGTTTGAGAGCTGGGATTGAAGAGAGCTGGGACGTTTCTGGGGAATGAGATCGTGAGGGGTTAAGAAGAATATTTGCAGAGAGAAGAGATAACGGGAAGGGAAAAAGCCAAGAAGGGGGGGGGAGAGAGGGAGACGCATTACGCGGCGTGGAAGGGTGACCGGGAGAGCAGGTTGCACGCGGTGACACAGCGGATTAGCTGCGCAGACGAAGGAAGCGTCTCTATGTCTAATTCCTGAATTCTCCTTCCTTTTTTTCTAAATTAATCAAGTGCAATGTTAATCCTTCTTTTTATATATACATAAAGATTGGACTTACCCACAAACTAATGATAAGATGAAATCTTCCTTCTTTTTAGGTCATAAAAATGTTAGGCAGGATAAACCGTTAATTACCCTTAGACGTTTACCTAAGCAATCAGGAGCTAAGATGCCTCCTCAAGCGTCGCGCTTTGAGCCACAACAAAGTGACCTTTCCCGGTATCGAACCCTCTCCCTTTTTGGTGAGAGTATCCAATACCTTCACCAGCTGAACCCACATACGATGGGTCCATATTAATCCTTCTACACAGGATAGAAGAAGTTAGATAGCTCTAGCGCCCAATCCCAATCACTAAAATTTTAAAAAAAAGAAAGAAATTAAGCGATACAAATTTATCCGAATATTAAACGTGGGCATTCAGCACTGCATGGAGTCTAAGATGGTCTAAAGACATTATTTATGATAATAATAAATTGATGTTGACTTTGTCAAAATCCTTTTGATTAATATAATATTTAATTCTTTAAATTTAATCATTTAAATTTAAAACCATTAGTTTTAGTCTCTTAAAAGTAAAATGATATATATTTTTAAAAGGTTATACTTTTATAGAGAATAATATTTTAAATAAAATAAATTTTGAAGGATTAAAATCATTGTTTTTGAACTTGAGATAGTAAAACTAAAATAAAGTTAAATTTAAATACTGTTTGGTTGTTTGGTATGAGGGATTTTGACTGAAGGGGAGGGAAATTTTTATAAGTTAAATTTAAAAATTTAAATAAATGGGATTATAAAATTTTAACAAAGATCATATGAAAATAAAGAAGTAAGAAAGGTGAATAAAAAATTATGTATTTCACTAAAAAAAAATTATCACAGAAAAAAAGGATAATGAAAAGTTTTAACCCCTCCTCTATGCTTTTTAAAGAAAAAAAATCTAACTAGAAAAATTTTTCTCACTCCGCACACTTTTCTCACGTACGAAACATATTTTTAAAGAATTAAATATTGTATTAACAGTATGTATTATAAATAATGCCAGGAAGCCAAAGGGTTCGTCTTTTTTGTCGTTTCAGCAGGCAGCAGGTATGGTGCTTGTTTGAGAATTCCTTTTTTTTTAATGGAGATGCAAGTTAAGATAAAAACAATCTTGAAATCTATAAAATCCATTTTAAAATCTGTAAAACTATTTTAAAATTCATAAAATAACTATGTAAACTCATTTTTTCTAACAGAATTTTTAAATAGACGTTCGCGATGGAGAATGACAGGAGACCTCGTGTAAGAGGAGCTGGTGGAGTGGGTTTTGATTATTTTAATTAATTAAATAGTAACTCTTAAAATTAATTAATATTGATAATTATAATAAGGACCTTGTGCGTCATTCTCTTCTGAGCAAGACTGACTCTTTATTTTCACAAAAAAAAAAAAAGACTGACTCTTTATGTATTGGCATTACTTGATCCCCGTTTGACACGTAAAAGAATTTCTCATGAAAATGAAATTGAAAGTGGACATAGAAATGAGTTTTGAGTCATGTTTGTTAGATTGAAAGAGTTGAGATATAATTTTTAATTAATATATATTTATAATATGAAAATACTGAAATATTCTTAAATGCAAAAAAAAAATCTCATTTCCTTCACTTGTATCTATAACCACCACTGTCTGGTTGCATAGAAAATTAATTACCTAAAAAACTAATCATAATTCAAACTCAACCAAAAAAATCACTCTAAATGCACAAACTGAGCCTGAACTCACCATTTTTTTTAATTTTTTTTATTTTTAATATATATTTGGAAACATTTTAGTGAATAGGATAAATGTTTATAAAAATAATTAACATAAGGTTAATCGACTCCAGAAAAACATTTTTAGAATAAATTTTTATATATTATTTAACAATTATACTATCTTCAATAAATTTTATATATTTTTATCTAAAACATTTTTAAAAAAAATTATTTTTGATACATGAATAAAAATACCATTAATAGATTGAAACAAATATATACAACTATATATGGTATATTTCATGAAAATTTAACATTATATAAAATATATTTTATAAATTATTTTTAAAAAAAAATATAAGCCAGACCGCCAACTGGGCCGTGTAGCCCCCACTTTGGTAGGCTGCCAAAATTGGAACTCGAGCTTGCCTTAGAGAGCTCAACTCTCTTTTTACGGCTTTATATATCAATTTATAAGTTAAGTAAATTAATTTAAAAAAATAATAAATATATTAGTTAATTAACCTCCTTAATATTGGATTTATTTAATAACATTACTTCAATTATTATTTTTTATAGGTATATAAATATATATTATAGTAGATTATGAAAAGATAACTAATAAAAAAACTCATAAAATATATCATCCTAGGAAAAATATAATTTAAATATTTTTATTAGACAAAGTGTATAAAGGATATAGTGCTTGTTTGGTAACACCGTTTCTCAAATGGTGCACGTAAGTTGAGATAAAATCATCTTGAAATCTGTAAAAAATCATCTCGAAATTCATTAAAACCATCTCGAAAATCCATAAAATCATCTTGAAATCTGTAAAATACCTCAAAATCTGTAAATTCATTTCTCCCAACAGACTTCTTAAACACATATAACGGATCAAATCATAACATCCCTCAAGCATTTACGCATTTTTCCAAACGTTGGAAGAGATATGACGTGGCAAAGGCGAAACTGGGGTCACTGCCGACCGGCTGAGTGCGTGGTCGTGCTCGTCGTTTTGCAAGCATTCTGATTCCAGTGGGCGCACCGAAACAGGTCTTGGGTAGCCGTTACTCACCTTTTCCGTTGTAATCATCGGATTTAAGAAATAATAAAAGAAACTTTTAGGATTTAAGATCCTCAATAAAATTAAATTGAACATTTTTATTTGAGAGGGTAAAATGGCAGGACGCTCTAATGATATGCAAGTGTTTCTTCTATGTAAATTTTTTTATAATAGATGCTTATGGAAATCATAAAAAAATAAATATTTTTACGTGACATTCCAAGGGAAAGCATTCTCAGTGGAATTGTATTCCTTCCCCTATCCCATTAAATGCATGTTTGGCAATTACGTTTGTGTAAATCGAAACAAAACTCTTCTTACATACTTATCTCAGCTTATATTAAATTATTCTCCCAACGGATTGTCAAACACCTATTAAATTTCCATCTTACCTAAGAACTCGAACCAACTCAATATATGAACTTATAATTAAAATATAGTTTTATTAAAGTATACATGTTTAAGGTACCATTAGTAGGAGATTAGAAGTGTTTGGCACAATGAAATCACAGTAATTCATTTAAATTAACTCAAACACCTATTATACAATTACACCATTTATAAAATATTAAATCTACCTTTCCACTTTTAAAATTTAACGGATTCTCCTTCAAACGAATAACTTTGTTACTAAAATTTTACATTAACCCAAGTATAAAAGTTCACCCTGTCCTTTCTAAATATATAAGACCCTTTTAACTAATTTATACAGTTTTTTTTAAAAAAAACCAATAAGATGATTTTTTTTTGTATTTAAGATGTAGAATTTTTTAAAAAAAAAATACTCATATCATTTAATAGTTAAAACTTAACGCATAAAAGATGAAAATACTTAATAGATTGGTGCATTATTTTCATATGAATATCTGACTCGATTAAATTTAAGTATTGTCAAGTAATCAAGTTTAATTAGAAGTAACTTTATCAAAAAAGTTTTATATTTGCATTAATTTGAATCTAAACTCCTACTAAACGACTGGAAAACCCCTTCCATTGTAATCAACACATGGTAATTGAGAATGGTACTATTAAAAAGAAACAATTAATTCAAAGGACATAATGGAAATGAACATTATATTTAGGGTCAGAAACAAATCTTATATTTATGATATACAGGGTATAAGAGAATGCATTAATAAAAATTAACAACCCTACAAGAATATATTAAGAAATCACACACTATAGTGTGTGTTTGGGAACTCCGTTGGGAAAATGGATTTTACAGATTTCGAGGCATTTTAGGAATTTCGAAATGGTTTTACAAATTTTTAGATGGTTTTTATGGATTTCAAGATGGTTTTTACAGATTTCAAGATGGTTTTGTCTTGGCTTACGTGCACCGTTTGAGAAAATGGCTTCCCAAACAGGCACTATGTTGTTTGGATCCGCTAAAAAAACATTTTTTCCCGCTTTATGTAAAACAACTCTTCTATCATTTTTTCTCTCCGATTATCCACTGCTGGTAGCAGTGACTAATCTCTGTCGGAATTACTGAACGCACACAAAGTGAGTAGACTTCTCCCAACATGATCAGCTCCATACTAAAGATAAGGAATGATAACTCTTCTATCATTTTTATCCCATACATGAAAAATCCCTCGAAATAAGTTGACCATAAGAAGCACATGTGGGTGTGACCAGTAAGACCTACTGTTAACTCTAAAGTTTGTATTTTTGTGCTTTTCATTAAAAAAAAAATGATGCTGTGATAGTTTCTCGATGAATTGACTTGTGAAGGATATGTGTCAGAGCAACGTGAAACTGAAAGTATGTGCTTTTCAGACATACCACTGTTAGAATTCTTTTTTTGGTTGACTTCAAACATATTAGATTTCGTCCTAGAAGATCCATGCGTTTTTGTGATTCATGTGATGTTTACCAAAACAAAAAAAGAATATAAATAAATCATGGATTCATAACCTTCTTAATTATAGTGGAGGTTGTGATAGGGATAATCAATGGATTTGTGACTTTAGTTGTAAACTATCTAATGTTTTTTTAGCTATCGTAGAACTTATTACCATCATCCACAGTATGCAATTATACAAGGTTCTGGGGTATAAGAATGTCAAAGTCATCACAGATTGTATTGAGGCCGTAAACCTAGCATCTTGAGAATGAGATGCTAGACATCCGTTCAAAAACATAGTGGAAGAAGCTCGGATGTTTATAACTAAAAATTGGAACATTGTGTTTCAACATGTTTCAAGGGAGGGTAACATCTTAACGGACAATTTAGCTAAAAAGGATCATGATTTGTCTGGGGATTTCTGCTTTTTTGATCCACCACCTGATTTAAAACAGATGGTGGTTGTAGGGGGTCATGCCCTACTTAACTAGTTGTAATTCTCTATTTGTATTATAACGGTTTCCTGCTTCTATTAAAAAAAATTATAGTTGAGGTGATTCAGGTATCATTAAAACCCTATCTATGATAATGAACTACAACGTTACATCTTCATGTATTGTTTTTAGTTAACCACGTGCGGTGAGATATTTTCCTCTCATATATTAGTGCTTGTGCGGAAACACTCTAAAATCATTTTAAAAAAATGTTTTTACGTAGATTGAGATAAATCTCTTCTTATATATTTATATAGAATTGTATAAAATCACTTGAAAAATAAGTTAATCCAAACACATACTTAATCCTAACCGCTTATAGTATTAGGGTTTGTTTGGTAACCACTTAACCTCAGTTTGAAATCTAAGTTTTGAAACCTAGGTTTTCTCTTTCCTACTTTTTCCTCTTTCCTCTTTCTTCTTTTCCACTTTCTTCTTTCCTACCCACTATTGTGCCTCGGAATCCGTAAAAGCTAATAACTTCCCAAACATAAATCACTTTTCAAAACCTAGATTTTGCCTCGGAATCTGTAAAAACTATTTTCCAAAACCTAGGTTTTGCCTCGGAATCTGTAAAATAGCTTTTACAGATTTCGAGGTAAAATCTAAGTTTTGAAAAGTGATTTATGTTTGTGAAGTTATTAACTTTTACGGATTCTGAGGCAAAAAAGTGGGTATGAAAGATGAAAGAGAAAGAAAGAAAAAGTAGGAAAGAGGAAAAAGTAAGAAAGAGAAAATATAGGTTTCAAACTGAGGTTTTGTAACCAAAATAGCTTTTGGAAAAAAAATTTGCTTAAACAAAACCTCGATTTTGAGGTAAAACTTAGGTTTTTGAAACCAAACCTAGGTTCTAGAATTGATTTTTAAATAAGTCCTGAATCAGATTCAAATAAGAAACATTTTTGCGAGAGAGATTAAATATATTTCAAAGAGAAAATACATTTTTCAGATTTTTAAGTTAATCAAACTTGGCATAAAATCCAGTCTGGCAAGGCATGGGAAAAACAATGGTCCCGTTTGGTTGAATTTATGGGAAACCCAAACGTACGTTCAACCGTATTTTTCTCTAAAATGACATAATCTCAGTTTACATAAAAATACTTCTCAACCGCGTTATCAAACGGATCCAATATTCTTTGTATGCCCTTTTCAATCGTATTAGGCACCACAAGAAAAGGAGGGCATATTTAGAATAAACAATAATTGATTTTTTTGACCAACAAACAATAATTGATTTTGAAGATAATGATATTAATAACAACTGACATCTATCTAACAATGCTTTGTTCTTAACTTGTTGTCCATGTCATGTGGAATCACTTTTTTGGGAGGGACCCACGTTTGGTGAATGCATGTGCTCTTAATCAATCAGCCATTTTGATTAATCAATACCTTTTTTTTAATGAGAATTTTGGTTGTACTTTGATCAGTTGGTTTGCACTTTTCAATTGTCTAAATCAATATGAAAATAAATCATTAAATTTAATTACATAGCTATATATATATATATATATATATATATTGATGACAAATGACCCGCATTGCCTCTTATCCTTTCCTACTTCGGAACAAAAGCCTTTTCTTTGGGGGTCCAATAATAACTTAGCCAACAAGATTTGTGTTTGAAAACGACTCAAATTCGCACGAGAAAAAAAATCACCAATAACACTTTATTTACGAGGCTTTTTTAATTAATTTTTATATGTTTTATTAAAAAAGTTCAATGAAATATTGATGACTTGAATTAAAAATGGACTTATTTTTTTTACTCAGCTTAAATAATGACTTTTACATTTTCTATCTTTAGGAATTAGGATGATCAATGACATTTTTCTTTGAGAACATCTTCGTTTAAATCACTGGATAATAATTATGGGTACATCTCTTAACGGGGATTTTAATACCCTTTACTATGTTATTAAAAAATATACCTCATTTCACTATACCTAACAATGAACATTTTTTTGGATTGCCTATCCGATTTATTGGAGCTTTAATCCGGGGTTCAAACTTAGGACCCCGTTTAAACTGAACCATACCACTTATCACTTTGATTAACCCTCGTTGGTATGACAATTTTAAACATATAGCGGCTAGCTAAGTGTTTTATATTTTAGTTTGTATGGCTAGCTCATAGATGTTTAGCATTTGAAGCTCCAAGTCTCCAACCATTGTAATATATACTCCTCTAATTATGTTTATAAGGTAGATAGAGTATTTTTTTGTCACATGTGTAAATCACAGTACTACATTTTTAATATAAATGTACTATTTTACTTTTAATTTATTATTGTATATACTTAATTCTCATGAGGGATGAGATATAATAAAAATGAGTAAATTTATAAAGTTTTAAAATTTTAAAGTAAGGTTAATGAGGTTTAATATTTTTTTATTTAAATAAAATATGTTGAAAGTGATTTATAAATATAAATAAGATGTTGTAAAGATTTATATTTTATAATAGATGAATATTGATAAAGAATTATGGCAAAAAAATATTGATAAAGATTGGGAGATATATATATATATATTTACACAAAAAAAAGAATAGGAATGTGTTTTTTTTATGCAAAAATTTTAGACAGGGGGTTTGGCTCACCCACAAGCCAAGGGCAGGGTGAAATCTCCATTCCTCTTAGGTCATATCAATGTTGGGCAGGGGGAGCCGTTAATTACCCTCAGGCGTTTACCTAAGCACCCAGGAGCTAGGATGCCTCCCCAAACGCCGCGACTGAAGCCACAATAAAGTGACCTTTCCCGGTATCGAACCCTCTCCCTTTGATGAGAGTATTCAATACCTTTACCAGCTGAATCCACGGACAATAGGAATGTGTTCATCATGAAGGAGTTGCTATCTAAATTGTGAGGAAATCCAATTCAGTGTGAGCTGGAACCAAATAGCATGAGAGAGAACTCGAACTCGAAGCTTCTTCTGTCAATGCCGAATGAGATCACATTGGGCCCGGCCCCTGGGTCAGTCACTAGGGCCCGTTAGGCCCAAAGTTCATATGGCATTATATATTTCACCCTCACGCACACTATACCGTACATTACCAGCAAAAAAAAAATCACAGGATTAATACAATGTTCTTAAGTTTACCCTTATTTGAATTTTAATTTCTCAAGTTTATCCCTCGTTAATATAATATATGGTCCTCAAGTTCTAATTTGCTTTAGTCCTTTAAGGGATAAAATAGTTCATATATTATAAAATTATATGATCGATATTTTAAATAAAACAAAACTTGAAGATAAAATTAATGGTTTGGAATATAAGAGGTCAAAATAAAAAAACAAGGTAAACTTAAGAGTTAAAAGATTGTATTATCTAAAATCATAACAACATACATAATAGCACTTTTATATAATAATATACAATAAATGATTTTTTTTTCAGAAAATAAGGTGTAATTACTTTTTAAGCCTCCTCTTGTAGTATTGTGAAACTTAGATCACTAATTAATCCGGTGCACGTGCCTTTTATTGTGTCTGTTTGGTTTAGCGTTTGCAGGGTCCAAACGTTCGTTTAACAGTATTTTTCCGTAAAACGAGATAATTTCTTTCATATATTTGTCTCAATTTTCGTAAAAGCACTTCTCTACCGCGTTTTCAAACGGGTCAATTATGTGATGCATTATTTTTTTTGGCATTTAAATCTTTACGTTTTCTTCTTTTTTTTAAAAAAAATAATAATGATATGACTTTCTTTTTTCTTTTTGGATAGAAAAAGAGCTTTAAGAGGCTAAGTACATCATTAGTCTACTAAAAGGGGAATAGATCCGAAAGATTCCATGGACATCAATGTCCTCAAGTGTTCAGGACAGCTATCATAGAAAGATGATCTCGACATGCCCTCCTTAACCAATGAGTCAGCTAGTACGTTCTGGGTTTTAGATATATGTGAAACCTCCAAATGCCAGTTATAGGAAAGGAACTGACGAAGTTGGAGGCACAGCAGGCTACTGGTTCTTCTGGTTTGGCTTTCCTTCATCAATTGTACCAGAGTCTTAGAATCCGATTCTGCTACAACCGTCCTAAATCCCAGTTCCCACATCATGTTCAGCCCTCCAATCATAGCCAACTGTTCAGCCTCCAGCACCGAGCAACACCCAATGGATTGAAAGAATCCTACTATCCATTCACCTCTATGATTTCTAACCAGACCACCATTGCCAGCAATATTCTTTGTAGATGAGACCGCCCCATCAACATTCACCTTCACCCAACTCGTATCAGGAGGATACCATTTGAGTGGATCACCTGCTGCCCTCACATGAGAGGCCCCTTTCTGCATAAATGTGTATTTGGGCCATAACTAGTAGTGGACTTAGGACCTGACTTAGAGGTGAAAACTATTTTTTGAGAAAATAAGTAAAACTTATTTTTAATATCTTTTGAAAAGAATTTAAGCAAAAATTCAGTGGATTCAAAATTAGTAAATGAGTGGGTGCAAAATAAATCAAATAGTACTAATATATGTCTAATTTTCTGGAAGTCAGGGGGTGCGGCTGCACCCGGTGGGGACCAATTAGGCCCTTGGCCATACCATCAGGATCTCTAAAACTGGCTCTCTCGGTTTAATATAATTCAACTCAAATATTTCCTGATTTCTCCATTTCCATAGCTTCCAAATCGCAACTCCCCAAATTAAGTGCCAATGCTCCATACCTTCCCTTCCCAAGTTTCTATGTAAGTTTATAAAGAACCAGTTCCGCAAAGAAACTGGGAAAAAGGTTGATAGGTGCTTGGGCTCCACGATTAGCGACCATACCTGACTTGCATAAGGACAGTCCCTCAAAATATGCAGTATGTCCTTCTCCCCCTACTACAGTGGCGACATACAGGAGATGTTGAGGAGCATTTGTTCCTCCTGCTGTTTGTTGGTAGGTGATCTTGAAATGCTATCCACATGAACACCCTGATGCGTTCAACCACTTTCCATTTCCAGATCTCCTTGTACACTCTACTATACCTGTTTGGAGCATGCTCTTCCAGCAATAGGTGTGCACTTTTTATAGAGAACTCCCCTTCATCTGATAATCTCCATGCCATTACATCATCTCCTGCATTCTCCAAAGGCCTTGGCATAACTAATAATTTCTGGCATATTGGGTTGGGTAGAATCGTGGTGAGCCTTTGAATATCCCAGGTATTCTGCACTACCCAGTCTGCCACCCTGCTTGCCTCTTCCTGCACTGTTAGTGTTCACAAACACTGATCTTTCAGCATCTTGTCATTAAGCAACCAGCGATTGTTGAAGAAGCTCACAGATTTCCCATTCCTTATGTGCCATGTTGCATCAGCTTAAACAATCTCTTTCTGCTGAGCAACAAATTTCCATAAATGGAAGTCTCCCTTTCCTGCCTCCAACAGATTTTCCTCGTTGTGACACAACTATTTGTTAAATAAGACGTTAGCCCACAGTCCTGTTGAACCTCTTATTAGTCTCCATCCGATCTTTGCCCCACACGCCTGGTTGAAAGAAGATAAACGTTTCAGTCCTAGTCCCCCATACTGTTTTGGCTTGATTAGAGTCTCCCAACCGATGGGATGGAACCCACACATTTTGATCATTTCCATAAATAAAATTGCGCTGCAGCCTCTCAACTTCCTTACATATAGTGATCGGCACTTTGGACACCATCATGGGGTAAACAGGTATTGCCCCTTTACAGACTTTGCTAGAGTGATGTGGCCTGCTAAAGATAGTGAATTCGCCTTCCAGTTTATGTTTAAAATGAGCTAAGAAAAACTTCAACCTTTGAAACTTGATTTTGGCAACAAAAAAAGCTCTGAAACTGGATCGAACTGTTATTTATGTTTAAAATGAGCTAAGAAATAAGTTCACGTTTTGTTTTCTTTCATTCCATTTGTAAGCTTCGTTTTCCCATTCCAAACATATTTTACAATTACAAGTTTCTAACCGGGAAGACACAAATTCCAAATGCTTTCATTTTTATTATACCTCCGCTAATTGATTTTTTTAGACTAAAAAAATTAATTAACTAATATATTTATATTTTTTTCAAACTACTTTGTTTAACCTATAAACTAATAAATGATATACATAAAATTTTTAGAATGGAAGAATCTTTTGATCCCTATATTTTTAATCAAGTTGTACCTAAGTATTTACACTTTGACTTAATATAACTCAGTCATTATATTTTTGACTTGATCATCACTCAGTCAATAAACTTTGATCCATTGCAACTTTATTCCTACCGTTAAAACCATTTCATAGTTTAGTCCACATGTTTTTTAAAAAATGAAATCATATATATTGTAAATATCATGGATTAATTATGAAATAGTTTCAATTATAGGAACTGAGTTGTAACTAATAGATCAAAATTTAAGAATTGAGTTATAATCAGTCAAAAGTATAAGGATTAAGTTACACCGAACCAAAGTATAAGGAGTGAACTAAAATTGGATAAAAAACACAGGGATCAAAATATGAATTTTCCCTTTTAAAATATATATTTTAATTAAAAAATTTATTTAATTCTTCTTATCTTTTAAAAAAGTTAATTATATTTTATATCGAGAATTTTTATCTTCACACGATACAATTTTTTTCATATTGCATGGCTTTTCTCAATTTGAAAGCAACATCTAAATATGTTTTATCATAAGAGTAAAATAATCTTAAAGGATAAATATAATAAAATGAATGGAGTATGTATAAATATAACCGACGATTGGGAGAAAAATCCAGAAAATTTTTAAATTTTTGTCATTTTATTCACAAAAACATTAAACAAACGGAATGTCAAAATAATAATAATATAAAAACGACGAATAAGCATATTGGTCTCTCGCCGTTTCGGTGGTGGGTCCACTTCGTACAGCTGTCATTAATATCGAGTGCGAACGCCTTGACGTGATCCGCTGGTATTGGCCATTCATCCGATGCCACGTCATCCTCCAATGGACTCCCACGCCACGTCTTCAATCTCTCACTTCTTTAACTACCTTGACGATCTGTTCTTCCTCCTAATTTATCAGCCAAAAGCATATAACAGATTATTAACTTTCGCGTCTTAAGCAAACTAATCCAAATCTCCTTTCACCTTTCCTTTCATTCATCTCCATTACTTCATTCTGATTTTTTTACTCTGAAATCTGCGAGCTCTGAGAAATCAGATTGAGATGTCGAAGCTTCCGGATTCACCGACCAAGACGAATTTCGATTCTTCGCCGTCGAACGAGATTCCGGCGTCGCCTTTACCCGATGTGGA
>JANTPZ010121151.1:0-14622 GCA_025593235.1 Vachellia pachyceras
AGTATTATTAAATTAAAGGCATGTAAATAGAGTTAAAGAATGAGATTGTGAACCACCGAACGTTGGAGTGCAGTGGTCAGTGCGGCTGTCACTTCCCCGAAGATCGAGAGTTCTATCCATGGGAGCCATACTCGAGGGTAAAGGATACCCACCCTTGGTGCAAAGCACCATAAAGGGGTGTGCCACACGTATTCCTCGCTCCGGATTAGTCGGTTGCCTCGGGTTACCTGATCCAGTTGAAAGAAGGCCAGGGACTCAGGAAAAGGCGCCGAATACGGGGGGTTTCCAGGTGTGGCCAAAAGGTTCACTTGCCTGTTGTTAAAAAAAAAAAAAGAATGAGATTGTGAAAGTGAGTAATATTAATTGGGTGATTGGTTCCATCGCAATCTGAATTTTATAATTATGATGGCGATTACCACTAACCTATTAAGTATATGTAAATGCATATAAATTAATGACCACAAAATGGGAAAGAAAAAAAATGGTGTAAATATGGGTGTGTCCAAAGTTATGAGCTTTTTATTTTTTTTCTTCTTTCAATCTTCTCCAAAAGAAATCTGTTTCTTGCTTTTTAAAGACACTAAAAAAGGGAGACAATAGGCCCTGCGGGGGTTTCTATTGGTGAATCAAATGTTTAGAAATCCGCGATGAGAAAAGAGTTAATGAGCTATTTCTTTGCAAAATTGTGTTCAATTTCATATGTGGGAATTCTGTCATGATATGATTTTACGGATTTCAAGATGATTTTACGGATTTCCAAATATTTTTTGCGGATTTTGATATAATTTTTACTGATTTTGAGATGTTTTTGTCTTGGTTTGCATGCACCGTTTGGAAAAAATGTTTCTCAAACATGCACACTTGTGTTTGGAAAATCCGTTGGGAGAAATGAATTATAGCTTCCAAAATAATTTTACAGATTTTAAGATATTTTTATACACATTTTGATATACTTTTATTTTAACTTGTGTACATAATTGGGAGAAAGTCGTAAAATCTTTAGTGTTAAAAAAACCATTTTGTATATACGTGTACTTTCCTTAACCTTTAATTTGTTACGCGTACTTTTTCTTTTTTTAATTAAACACTTTAATACAGAAGGAAAGTGTATGTATTTACAAAATAATGTTCCTTTCTTTTCACACGTGCTTCAATTTGAGTTCCCATATTTCAATAATCACAATCCTTTCTATCAAAGGCTACTCTTATTAACAAAAAAAATTACTTTTAATTGGGTTTAATAATATTTGAACTTAAATTTACCTTCATAGTATATGATATTTACTCTAATCCTAAATATACGATACTTTTAACTAATTTAAACTTACCAATAAAAACAGTTTAAAACATTAATATAATATACAATGTGAGTGATTTCAATATTACCATTATTCACGCTATTAATTTCTGCTTTTCACTACCACGTAAATTTGGGTATATATAAAAAAAAATTGTATTTAATACTCCTTAAAACTATGCTTTGTAAAAAGAAACAAATTATAATATCCTTTATAATAGGCACCGGAGTGAGTATTAAATACTTGTATAAAGAAGAAAAGCTTGAGCAATTTCAATAAAAATTTTAAAAATTTATGGTAATTTTAAAAATACAAAATATGCTCAATTATTTTTTTAAAAAAAGAATAATATCTTTCTTTTAAATTGTCGATCTTCCCAAAGTCGTCGGATTTATTAAATAATTAAGTATTAATAATATTTTACAGATAATATCATTAAGATAAATTAATATTTTTTTAATTACTTACTTGTATCATTGCCACCAATGATGATTTAATAATCACCTTGCAAAGTGGTCGGTTAATTATTTTTTACAATGAAAAGAAATAACATCAGTCTTTTGACATTTATTTATAATTTTTAAAACTTAATCGGTATTAATTTTTTCTACAATATACTTATTTATATATTTTTTAAAAATTCCCCCCTAATTTTTGGATTAAGTGATGGCCAAATAATGCAAGTTTAATGGAAAGTAACATTGTAGCCCTCTTAATATTTCAAATAAACCATTGCATCACTTGATAGGCGAGGATATCCACCGCTCCTAAGAGAACCGTCTACGAAAAAAAATACCCTTTATTAAATAAGTAAATGTATTGTTTTATTGGAGATAATCATGTTTTAGGTACTATCTAACACTAAATATAGGCATCAAGAGATTCAGATATTAGTTTATGATGTTAGAAGAAGAAATCAACCCCTTATGTTAAGTCAAACCCCGATAAGAAAAAAAAAATGTTTTGACCCAACTATATATTAATTAAATATAAAGAAGAGAAACGTTGAATTTGGTTAGGGCATGGCTTGAATGTTTCATTTTTCCACGGCCAAGTTACTTACTACATGACAAGGTTGGACCTTTCTTTCATTGTTGTTGAATTGAAGCATTCTGAATAAGAGTCAATATCTCTCCCCTCAATTGGAACCATCTTATGTCTTCATCTATGAGCCAACCAAAATTGAAGCATTCTGAGTAAGAGTCAACCCCCCCTTTTGTTTCCTTGCATCTTCCCTCCCATGTGTTTTCCTTCTTTCTTTTTTTAAACAAGTTACCAGTTGGATAAGCAAATGTTTTACAATTTTATATTACCATGAATTGACTTTGTGTATGTTTATTTCGTGTTCGTGTGATACACAAATTGAACTCTTAGGATTGAGAAAAATGGTCAGCCTGCTGTTGAGTGGGGCGAGTTGAAAGCATCCGATCGCTATTCTAGCAACCCAATCCCGCCAGCTTGCCAAAAATAATATTTTTAAAAAAAATTTAAATACATTTAAAAATTTTATACCATGCAATATTATTTTATTTTAGACCAAAAATAACATTATCTTATCACATCTCTTTATAATTCAATAATATATAAGTATTAATATTTTTTTATAATTTTAAATATAGTATTATAGAAAGATGATATGAAACATGAAATATTTTATACTATTTTTGAATGTATGAAATATTGTTTATTCTAAAAATAGAATTTAATGTTACTTTTTTGTGTAAAAAATATTAAGATAAAAAGGTAAACGAAATATAAAATATATTATTTAAAAATATTAAAAAATAAAATAAAATAGGCAGGTTATACGGGCTGAAAGAACTCGCCCAACCTGAGCCAACTTGCTTTTGACTGGTTGATGGGCCCAACCCGTTTTACATCACTATTTTGTGGTGAACAATGTGAAAATGACATTCTATGACTAAAAAAAATGATAGCCATAATTTATCACTTTAGGTTCACATTTCACATCATCACATGAGTTGGAAAAACCTTTCATCCCATCTCTTTAAACAAATGGTTGGAGGTTCAAGTTTTAATTTTTATAGTACCTTGTTTATTGATGTTTTAGTTTAAGTAATTTTTTTTGTATATTCATCTTTTTTTAACTTAAATACAGCTTTTCTTAAGCAAACTTTTGACCTTTTTGTATCTAATTAAACATTATTCCAATTGAGAATTTTAGGATTTCAATTTCTATGTAAATATGGCCATTTTTGTTAATTGGAATTTTTCAAATGTCAATAAAGGATTGAGATTCTCAATTAACAGTTTTAGAGTTTTGCTCGGATTTGACACAGTAATGTTTCCTCCATTTAATATTGTAAGATAAATTAGTTAATTCATGTATGCTAATTTCTTTAATTTATGTCTTTATTTTTTTCATCTTTATACTTTTTTACTAAATTAAAATCATTATTTTTTAAACTTTGCTCTACTGTAGGTCAAGTCTTTTTATCAATTAACCCGGAGTAATTTTTAGAAAAAATATTAATTATTAATTACTTCTAAAGATCTGTAAAGTCTTATATATATATATATAAACATCACCCCATTCAATATTTTAATTTATTTTCACCTATTATAAATCACCAACCAAGGTGTTGATTACATTTTCTTTTTAAAGTTGATTCTATTTAAAGCTTGATGCAAATTTTCACCATGGCTAGTTGGGAGACAATTCATAGTTTTGATTATGAGTAAATTTTAAGATTTATTTCATTTTAAAACAAAATTAATGACTAAATTGCATCTATGACGTGGTCATAAGTGTCTTGTATTAAGAAACAAACCAGTATATTATAATAACTGCTAATTAGAAATATGAAAGTATCACTCTCATCTCTACTACAAGTCACTTGTGGCTTGCAGGATAAAAGTTTAATATCAAATACTTAGGGTTATTAATGTTTTATCAACTTTACTTATATTTAATTTCTATTGAAAAGATAAGAAAAAAGATAAGAGAAGTGTTGAGTATAATTTGTAATTCTAGAGAGAGAAAATGTGATTATACGATTAAATATTAATAAATATACTTAAATTTTAAGTATTTAATATAATCATTTCTATATTTTAAAATTTAACCATGTTTTGTAATTATTTAATTGCATAATCACCATTTAAATTTAAAAACTCATTATTTTTCGTTAAAGAAGACTAACGGTGTTAAAACAAAATAACTAAACATATACTTTTTAAACTCAAGGGATCAAACTGAAACTTGCTATTGTTATAAATACATTGCAAAAGTGGATGTCTATAGCTCTTGATTTCCTAAGTTATAAATACTATACATGATTATTGTTAAGAAACTAAAGAGGTATTCATTATACAAAGTGTAACAATGTATGTATAAAGAGTCACAATGTATATTTATTCATATTGATTGTATTATTCATTGCTCATGACTCTTGGAGGTCATATTTAGAGGCCTTTAAATAGGGCTTTGCATATGACATACTGCACATTCAAAAGGTGAACAGAATTCCTCTCTAAGTTTCTTTTCTCTTATCTATTTACTTTTAATTTACAACACATTATCAACACGGTTGTTTTGACGAAAGGTATACTTCTCCTATAGTTACCTTAATGATTTCATATACTTTCTTTTACTTGACTTTTGTTTAATATCGATATATCTAGGATAATCTTAGCCACTATATGGAATTAAAACGAATCTTTTACCGATCATTTTAATCATTGGGTTCCATAGCTAAGATTGGAGATTATTATTACTTTCTTATTTTTGGTTATTATATATATTATTTATATGGCTAGAAGCCTTGCATATATATGATTTTATATTAAGAAATGATATGACCAGAAGTCATATTTCTTTTAATATGGCCAGAAGTCATATTCATTTAATTCTTCATATTTCTTTTAATATGGCCAGAAGTCATATTCATTTAATTATATGGTATATGGTTGGAAGCTATTTACATTTTATATTATATCTTATGGTCAGAAGTCATATACAGCTTTTATCCCGAAGATAAAAGGCCAAAAGTCATAAATTTTATTTTCTACCTTATTAAATGGCCAGAAGCCATATAGCATTAATTTTCTATATGAAATTATATGGCCAGAAGCCATATAACTTAATCCCTCATTTTGGCATTAAATGGCTTGAAGCTATGAGATTATTATTGCTTTCTTATTATAATCTCATTTACAAGTTCACACACACACATATATGTTATTAATATTGTTATTTAAGTATGGCCAAAAGTCATGCACCTATGATTTTATATTCATAAATTATATGATCAGAAGTCATATTTATTTTATTTTTATTTAATATAATATGGCTGGAAGCCATATTTTTTTAATTATCTAATTTTAAGATTTTATGGTCATAAGTCATATTCCTTTGATTCCATGCTATATGGCCAGAAGCCATATGCATTTTTATATTATGGCTGGAAACCAAATACAACTTTTATCCTGTTGATAAATGACTATAAGCCATATAGTCTTAATTTTCTATTATGAGATTATATATCTAGAAGCTATATAATTTTTATTCTTTATATTATTAAATATTATAGCCTTGATTTTCTATTTCAAAATTATATGTAATTAATTTCTCATCCTTATCTGATTGATTGGTCTGAAGCCATGGGAATAAAAAATGGCCCGAAGCCATGAAGTTTTAATTTTGATTGTCTTGAAGGCATGAGATTAACTATCAACATAAGTTTCTTTTATCATTTGTATTGTTATATTGCATTTCATATTCTAAAAATTTCCTTTATTACCTTAATCCGAACTATGATTGGTAAATTTAAGTTTGTAACTCTTGATATTATTGGAAAGACATATTTATTTTCAATATATGATTTATGTTTTGCCACCATAAAGGTCTCAATCAAATATTTGACCATAAAAGATCCATTTGTTTTTTGGATCAATGTGAAGTAAATATAGAACCACTTGAAGATGATTATCTTTCTAAAAGGCTCATCCAAATTGCTCCTGAAGGAGCAATATTGTGAAAGAGGTTTCAAAAAATATACTTTCCTACCTCCTTGTGGCTAAGCAAAACAATGAGTTTTTCATTGAAAAATCATGAATCCCGTCCAACTGACACAACTTCATTCCCAGAAGTGAATGTAGTAATGAATAATTCTAATTATGGCCCTGGATGTGGGCATAGTTGTAGCTACTGTCATGAACGTTGGAGTGATCAGAATCATACTGGCTTTAAATTCCACTTGAAGTGGATAAGAATTAATAAGAACCATATAAACGGGTAATATGTGGGCATAATCAACAAATTGGATATGCATTGAAGCTCCGGAAGAGCCAATTTATAAGAAACTTATTAAGTTTCATAATATCTGTAGAAATGGATACCAAATGGAAATAAAAGTTATATGACTAGAAGTTATATAATATTGATCTCTTATTTTAATATCGCATGGTGGATGCAATATATTTTTTCTAACTTATAAAATAGCTAGAAGTTATATTCATTTAATTATTGTTATACTTATAGCACTATAAGTATATAAATATATGTGTATGCACTATAAGTATATAAATATATGTGTATGCATATGCATGCATATTCTTCCACTGTTAACCTTATTTATTTTATTGTTGGTTTATATCTATTTGTTTTTACATTTTATGTTCCTCCATTTTTCTCTGGCCTTGTATATAACATATTTGAAAGCATATGATAGCAAACCAGAAGTTTACTAAGACTGATGAATTTAATGTTTGACATACATTAGTGAACCGGCAATTTACTGATGAATTTAATGTACATCATAAGATAGTAAACCAGAAGCTTACTAATTAATACAAACCAACAGTTTGTTAATGTAAACCAGAAGTTTACTTATAAATTTAATGTTTGGCCATGACTGGTTAGACCATCCCAGTTCAATTATGATGCGAGAAATGATTGAGAATAAATGTGGATGTACCTTAAAGTGTCAATAGATGCCACTATTTCTCATATGATGCATGTTTCAAGGGGAGATATATTATTAGACCCTCAAAAGGTTAAATACAATGTGACCCTCTCACATTCTCAAAACGGATACATGAATATATTTATGGAACGATAAACTCATATGTGAACCGTTTAGTTACCAAATAGTTTTAATTGATGCATCAACTAAATGGTCCCATGTTTGTTTATTATCTTCTTGCAACCTGAAGTTTGCAAGATTATTTGCTCAGTGAATGTGGTTGAGAGTATATTATCCTGATTATCCAATTACAAAACGCTATAGTGCTAATGAATTTACTTCACTAGCCTTAATGAGGATCGCACGTCCTTTGGACTTGATATTAAACATCTTGTAATTCATGTTCATTCATAAAAATGGGCTAGGAGAATGATTGGTTAAATGGTTGCAACCTTTTTACATGATATATAATCTCCCATATTCTGCTTAAGGACTAGCCATTTTGTATGTAGCGCTGTTAATTTACATAAGGCCAACAAATTATCAAAAACATTCCCCCTTGTAAAGGTTTTTGATCAAGAATCTAATATGTCCTACTTTTGGGTGTGTAATATGTGTGTATGTAAAACCCAATGAATATATGTTGGTTATGAACTTTATGGCATGGTTTACCGAGTGTCATTTGATGAATTAGTTTCACTAGTATCAGGGGGAGAAAATAAGCAGTTGGGTCAGGAGATTAGCTTAAATGAATTATCATTGGCTCATTTTAATCCTCGGACAGAATAATGTGAACTGGAAGTTCAAAGGATAATTCATTTAAAAAATTTAGCTAATCAAATGCCAGAAGTATTTATTGATCCAAAAAGTGTAATAAAGTAACATGTCCCAGCTGCTAATACTTCTATCAGGATTAATGTCCTTAAAGGATAAACTATTATGAATGAATTTAAATAACGCCTGAAGCGTGGAAGTTCAATCGGTTCCAAAGATAAAAATTTTCGAAAAAAGGAGCTAAAAAATATAGATGGTCAAATCGAGGATAATCAAGAAAAGATAATACCTCCAGAAGAGTTATATCTAAAAGAGAATATGGTAGTCCCAGAAGAGACACAAGTACCTAAAATATGTGAAAATAATGAGATCTTAATAAATGGAATCCGATGGGACCAATATGAAGCCAACGTTGATGACATTTTTACTTTTAATATAGCATATGATTTAATGAATAATAATGAGATCATGAGCCAAAATCCATTAGTGAATGCCAACAGAGAAAAGATTGGTCCTTATGGAAAGATGTCATTGAGGCATAATTAAAATCATTGGAAAAACGAAAAGTTTTTGGATCTGTAGTCCTTACACCAAAAGATGTAAAACCTGTTGGTTATAAATGTGTTTTTGTGAGGAAATGAAATGAAAATGGTGAAATTATAAGATACAAGGCACTGTTTATATGAAAGCCCCTGAAGGACTGAAAGTGCCAGAAGCACAAATCTCTGAAGGACTTAAAGAGCTAGAAACATTGAATTTTAGTTCTCAAGAACAATACTCAATCAAGTAGAATAAGTCCCTGTATGGCCTGAAGCAATCAGGGCACATGTAGTATAATCGCTTTAATGAATATTTGTTGAAAGAAGGATATATAAATGATCTTATATACCCATGCATCTTCATAAAAAATGTGGAAGTGAGATTGCCATAATTGCTATTTATGTAGATGATATCAACATCATAGGAACTCTTGAAGAGTTACAAAAAGCAATTAATTGTTTGAATAAAGAATTTGAAATGAAATATTTGGGAAGAACAAAATTCTATCTTGGATTACAGATTGAGTACATAAAAAATGAAATCTTTATATATCAAGAAACTTATACAAAAAAGATCATAGAACGCTTTTATATGGATAAATCACATCCATTATGTACTTCAATGATTGTGAGGTCCCTGATAAAGACCCATGCAAACCTCGAGTGATTAGTGAAGAAGGTGATGAAGAACTACTTGATCTAGAAGTACCATATCTTTGTACTATAGGATCACTAATGTATCTTGCCAATCACACACGTTCTGATATATCATTTGCTGTTAATTTATTAGCAAAATACAATTCTTCACCAACATGGAGACATTGGAATGGAGTTAAACATATTCTCCGTTACCTCAGAGGCACTATGGATATGGGGATATTCTGCTCAAATAAATCCAAACACGAATTGGTTGGCTATACAGATGCTGGATTTGTCTGATCCACAACCACATCATCTAATCATGCTGAAATTCTAGCAATCCATAAAGCAAGCCGAGAATGTGTTTGGTTGAGTCAATAATACATCAAATACAAACGATTTGTGGATTATCTTCAGGAAAAATGATCTCAACAATCCTATATGAGGATAATGCTACACGTATTGCCCAACTAAAGGAAGGGTATATCAAGGGTGATCGAACAAAGCATATTTCATTGAAATTCTTCTTCACCCGTGATCTTCAAAGGGACGGTGAAATTGATATTCAACGTATCAGTTCGAATGAGAATCTTGTAGACTTATTCACTAAGTCTCTTCTAGGGGCAATCTTTCAAAGGCTTGTCCATGGCATCGATCTTCGTAAACTCAGAGATCTTAAGTGATGTCGTCATGAGGGGGAGTCGATACACGCTGTACTCTTTTTCCCTTGTTTAGGTTTTGTCTCATTGGGTTTTCCTAGAAAGGTTTTTAATGAGGCAGCACTGAATAGTGTATCAATGAATGGTGTCTCTTTTCTTTGGTTAGGTTTTTGTCCCATTGGGTTTTTTCTAGTTAAAGTTTTTAATGAGGCACATTCATAATGGATATCCAAGGGGAGTGTTATAAATACATTACAAGAGTGAATGTCCATAGCTCTTGATTTCCTAAGCTATAAATACTATACATGAATTATTGTTGAGAAACTAAAGAGGTATTCATTGTACAAAGTGTAAAATAGATGTACAAAGAGTCACAATGTATATTCATACATATTGATTGTATTATTCATTACTCATGACCCTTGGAGGTCATACTTAGAGGCCTACAAAAAGGCTTTTTATATGACATACTACACATTCAAAAAGTAAATAGAATTCCTCTCAAAACTCTCATTCATCTCTAAGTTTCTCTTCTCTTGTCTATTTACCTTTAATTTACAACAGATATAAACTTAAATGACAAAATGTATATTTTAACATTTTTTTAGTAAGTTGGAATGAGTTACAAGTCAATTATATTGGCTCCATTTGACTTAGCTTATGGGAAGCCCAAACGCACTTCAACAGTATTTTTTCTGTAAAACGAGATTCACATATTTGCTTCGATTGACGTAAAAGTACTTTTCTACCGTGGTTCCAAACGAGCCAATTATAATTTGCACGTTTGGATTTAGTACTGGGAAAACGGGCTAACCTGCCAGCAACCCTCTTTGCCAGCCCATAGCCCACTAACATATTTTTTTATTTTTTTAAAAAATTAAATTTTTTTCTTCTTTTTTTGCCTAATTTTTTCATAAGATTGTATAGTCATATCACATTAATTGACTCATATGATTCTTTTTCTACTAATAAATTTTCAATAATAACATTTTTTTCATGTTTTAAAACAAAAAATAAATATTAATGTGTTGTCATAATTTTAAATATAGTATTATAGAATGTTGATATGAAAAAAATAAAATATTCTATACTATTTTTAAATGTATTAAGTATTATTTATCATATTTTAAAAAAATATTGAAATAAAAAAGTAAGAAAAATATACAATATATTATTTTAAAATAAAAAATTTTAAAAAAATATAGGTAACGGGTTGGGCGTGTCAGGTTGGAACCAACCCACCACCTGGCGGGCTGGCTAACTCGCCAATGGTTGGCAGGTCCAACTCGTATTATTAGCTCTATTTGAATTTGTGATGAAAGCTGCTTTTTAAGAAGATTTTATAAGGTAAATATTCGAAGAAATTTTATTTTAATTTACGAAAATATACTTTTATAGCACTGCCCCAATAAAGGATACAAGCGGTATCATTTTTCTTCTTTGGTCTGTAAGTGTGAATTGACCAAATGATTTTGGTCCCAAAGGTTAGTATTTTTTTTTTTTATTCTCTCATTTTGCTTTGCCTTACCCCCAAGTCAACTGTCTTGGCCTTTTTCCTCTGACGTTCACACTTGATAGATCAGATACAAATACCATTTTCAAATGAGTTGACTTTTACTTTTAATGATTCAAAGTTTTTTCTTCAGCTTTTATATTCCATCTACTCGGGCTGCTTCTTCCTTAACTTCCTGAGTATTCTTTAAGGTCTTCAGTATTTGTTGAAATTGAAAATACTCCAAAATTAATGTTTTTATTATTATTATTATTATTATTATTCAGTTGTTGCTGCATAAAAAAATTATGAATCTTCTCATGCAAGATTATATTATCATTTTTTATCAAGTCAATAGAAAAGTTAATAAATTTGTGACTTGCTTGCCATCATATTAGGATTTAAATTACTCACTTATTGAATGTGGGAGGAAACTTCAATCAATGTTAAATATTTTTCATATATTTAATAAGGGTGGTGAGAGAGAGTAAAAATTAGTGTAATGTTAGAGTTTAATATAATTAATAAGAATAAAACTAGAAATTAATTCAATGTATGACAAATTTATTTTTTTATGACAAATTTAATACTTTCAAATAATTTAATGGTACATGTAAATTAATTAGAAATCTCAAAAGAGCAATGGCTTTAGAATAGGGTAAAAATTTAAAAGATGCATCTTCAATGACATCATGGCTTTCCGTGTGAACAATAAGATAAATCTAACGACTAAGATGAGGTTTAAATTACCTAAATCTAACCGTTCATGTCAATATAAATTCCAAAAGAGAAAGATCATACATAAAATATTTGGATGATTGAAAGTTGAAAACTTCCTTTCAACTATTTTTTATTTTATTATTATCTGCTTTCGCTTTGCTTTAACTAAAGTCAAATTTTTTGGTCCTTTCCTCTGCGTTCATAATTCTGATCCCATTTGAAAAATCGTCCAAAATACCATTTCAAGGGGTATAACTTTTTCCTTCAGCTTTTATTGCTTCCATTGGTCCTCCAAGATTCAAAATTGCATTATACATTAAATGAAACAGCGTATTTTCTTGTGAAATGATAATAGATTTCTATCTCAGCCTTAAGAAATTCAAGGGATTTCAACAAGTCTTATTACATCAAATAATATCGATCATATGGATCGAATGATATCATTATACTCTATTAACAATTGAATCTTTGAATAAATTATTAAGAACAGTCTCGTTCAATAATTTAATGCATGTTCTTTTCGATATTTTTTTATCATTTTTCAAAGAACTCTACACTATCCAATCTCCTCTCTTCACTTGTGCCTCCAATAACCTTCGTCGTACATGTAAACCAAATCAAATAGTTGTCTATCATTTTCCAAAAGAGCAAGACAATAGGATAGATGGGTAAAATCTTAGCTAGATCCAAACTGAAACCCTTAAACTGTATGAACTCCGAATCCCTGGGATGAGGACTGATGAAGAAAACAAGAAGGTAAGCTAGTAATGGTCCTCCTAGCTCCAGTTAACCAACCAAAAACAAATTTCAATTTGAAAACTTGCATTTATTGTATTTATTTCCATGTTCTGCCAACAGCTTCAGTCACCACACACACACATACACATACACACTCACTCTTTCAAAATCCTTGTATTCACACAGTTCTTCAATATAATATAGTCTCATTGCTAGAATTATTTACATATAAAGGGATCATGTGATTAAGCTGCCAATAAATTTTCATCAGGTTCCCTTGACTTTATTTTCTTACGTCCAGTCAGACTCAGGTGCCAACATATGGCCCGCGAGTGAAGACTGGCGGGCCATATGAATATCTCCATTGTCCGCAAGCTAAGCATCTATTTATGTCAACCTTGTTTTCAAATGTGCAAAATTTGCAAGGCCACATCCTGGACTTGGCGATATTATTCTGCCTTTGTGTTCCACAGGCTTGAATTGCAGAGCAATTGGCTGCAACAAACCAAAGACATCATCATACTTTTAGTTCTGTGAATGCAATGAAAGTAGTATATACAGAGTCGAAGCGTTAATGAATATGCATAAGATGATTTCAAGAGATATATTCCAACAGAGGAACTGTTAACAATAACATAGATCCAATGCATTATAAAAATGGAAAAGAAACAGATAATCCTACAGAAATATATTTGTGGAAAGAGTTTTTTTTATGTATTGTTGAGACACAATTGCAACATATAAAACATAAACCCCTTTGGTGTTTGTAAGCATGAATTCTGATGCGGGGTTTAAAAGAAACTTAGGTTCTCCAACCTCAAAAGCTGCCTTTGGGGTTCTGATTCTAACTTCTTATCAAGTAATGGCCCTCAAGAAAAAACCTGCATCAGCTCTCTCGTTTCCCACCAATAAATTGCATACATCTTTGCTTGAAATCCATCATTAATGTACTCAAGTTTTACAATTAGCAAACGGATTTATCATATGTTGTTAGTGACCAAGAGCTAAGCATAAGCCGTTTACTTGCATGATCCATTTTTATGTACTAAAATTAGATGGAGGTTGCAGATGGAAAATTTCCAAATGATTGTTACTGAGCTGTAACAAAGCAAAAGGAATGTTAAGAAACAGCACATAAATCAATTTAAAAACAGTTTAAAACCATCAATAGTGTACGCATTGTAACGATTATAGAATACATACGTATAAACAAAATGTAGCTCATTTAACAAGGTGGAGGTATTGCACTGCCATTTTGCTCCATCATCTGCTGTTTCCCTGCACATTGTAGATTGAATGGATCTATCATCAGAACTCCAGGACATTCCTTGCCTCCCAGAAGGTCCAATCGAACTCTTATTCTCATGGATAAATGTGTCGGCAGACTTTGATCCACACCATATGTCATCATGCACTCTCCGTTCTGCAGCCATAGCAGCAGCTTGAATTGGACTCAAAGCTGACTTAATGCTATTATCACCACTTAAACGCTGAGGTCCAGATGGCAACAAAACTCCACGATGTGTATCACGAGGTCATCGTATCACGAGGAAAAGGAGAAAATGGAATGAGGTAATTATTCATTAAGCAAAAGCTGACTAGTCACTGTACAAGGCATGAATATATGTAGTGGGTTAGTCTGTGTCCACTCAAACGAAGTGACAGCTGTTACAACTAAATCCTAACAAACAATTTCTTGTTACAGCTGAATCATTACATTACAACTAAAATAATAATTATATTATATTATCCCTAATACCCCCCTCAAGCTGAAGAATGTATATCTATCATTCCCAGCTTGGAAAGGAGTGTACAAAAAGGAGTAGGACTCAAAGG
>JANTPZ010121152.1:0-10802 GCA_025593235.1 Vachellia pachyceras
AATCGTATAGGCACCAAAATTGATTGCCATGAATTTTGTATTAAAATGAGGCATCTTGATCCCCAAAAAACGAAGTTTTCTATCCACTTCCACTCTTTCCTTTATTATTAGAGTTATTCTGATCCTGATTCGTAACATAGCTCACCCATGACTCTACGATAAAAAAATTGATTGCCATGAATATCACAATCGTATAGGCACCATGTGAGTCCAGAAATTTGGCACACGTTTACTATAGTCTACAAAAAAATTTTTACATCCACGTTTGTTGTTGTTCCATGATTAACTTCTGATCATTTAGAAACTCATTAGGAAAGAACAATCGAAAAGCATTAAGATCCAACTTAAAACACGGACTCGTATTTACGACAAAAAAAACCATAAATATTTAGATAGACTAAATCCGGGTAAAGAATGCAAAGAACCAATGCATAATTGTGTTAAGTATTCATATTATCTTGGACGCCACACGTCGCCTTTAATACGACCACATCGACAGGGACATACCGACTGGTACCTAGAGGAGAGTCGTCGGCGAGATATCGGATAGTTAGCTGAATAGCCAAACCTGAAGTGAAGCGATCAATAAAGCCTCGACCAAGATACGAGCTTCCGTATCGTTCTTCAAAAGAAACGGCACCCAAAAACCCTAACTGGAATGGATGACTCTTACCTATATGCGAGTCGCCGAGCCATCTAGAGCTACATAGGCTCCTGACACGTGACCTAGCTCATCACGGTGTTGCATCCGGAATTTTTTCTCGCTACCGGGGACGGCTGGTTAAAATTTGTTAGAGAAATCGTTTTAAATAGAAGAGTTAATAAATAAAAAATTTTAAAAATTGATAAAATTATTTTAAATTTTCAGAAGTAGTTTATAAAGTTGTCATTAACAACTTTATTAGTCTTCATTGACAACCTCAGCAGCTACTTCTGGGGTCTTATAATAATTTTATTAATCTTTAGAACCTTTCGTTCATTAATTCTCTTATTTGGGGTTTAATTGTAAATTTACTTTTTTTTTATTGATTACAACTAGACTTTGTGAGGATGTTTTATTTAGATTTGGGTAAAAAATAGTTTTTAATTGATTCTAATTGTTTGTCACACGAATTTTTTAACTTACTTTTTTGAACTAGACTTTTATCCTAAAAATAAACCAAATCATTTTTAACCGCGTCTAAAGTTTTCTTTTCATAAGTACAATGTTGCATGATCGTTAAAATTTACCATTGATTATTAACATTTTAGTGGTAATGGCAATATTATTTAATTTTAAAACTTTTGAGATATTACTCAAAAAAAAAAACTTTCAACCATCATTACTCAATCAAAATCCTTTGAAACAAATGTACGCAATTTTTGTATTGTACAAAATTATTTTATTTTTGTAAACCTTTTAGCCTTCTTTTTATACAAAATTGTTCTTCCTTCTGCATTGTTTCATTCATTTTTGATACTGCTCCTATTCCATGGGTTTGTTTTGTTTAAGCGTTTGGAAAAACCAAACGCACGTTTAACGATGTTTTTCTATAAAACGAGATAATTTACTTCACATATTTACCTCAACTTAGGTAAAAATACTTCTCTACCGCTTTCCCAAACGGACACCGTGTCGTCTTTCACTGTCAGGCTTTCATATTTGGTTCTTTCCCATTCTGATGCTAAAATCTGAAGAGTGTTGAAGGTGCATCTTGCTTCTTCATTTTCAGTCATATACCTGCGCGTTCTGATTGATAAATAGATGTTCATTATTTTTCTTCCCTCATACATGTACAGGAACCATAGCCTCGTAGAAATTTCAAACTTTTCCTATATGCCACTGTCTTCTTGCTCTCCTCGAAGGTACCTGATCTAAAATTATAACCCGATCAATCTATTTAAACCAACGGGGTTGATCTGGGTCAACCCATCTCTCTATATAACCTTTGAACTGGACCGGACCATAAATTCGATTAGTCCGATCCGTTTTTTGTTCTTTGGTGTAAGCAGTAGTTAGGTGCTTGTTGTGTTTTTTGTTATTTTTTACTTGATAATAGTTAATAAAATAATAATACAAGATGCCTTGAATTATCACAATATATAAATTAATATATATATATATGAATATGAATTATTAAATAAGATCCACATCTTTTTAAATCATTTTCCATCAAAATTTACTTACTAACATTTATCCAAACAAGTTTTCCTTTTCACAAAAAATCATTTATGCTACTTATTATCTAAACATAAATTACATCACATAATTTAACTTTTACCCTACCTACATTTTTCAAAAATCATTCTATCAAAAAAGTACTTTTATCACAACTTATCCAAATGAGCATGTTAAATCATTATGCTCATTGCTTGTAGAGAGACACGATCACAACAGTTGCCTCTAACTTTCTTTTATTTTTTTTATTTTTTTTGCCAATCCCTCTAACTTTCTTTTAACAATAGCTACTTGTAGGAAACAGCATGTTTAAACCCAAAAGCATTTAAACAAATATTTTCAGATAAAACTTTTCTTGTTTACTTATTTAAAACTTTGATACAAATAATCACTTAAAAAAAGCACTTACACATGTACCCAGAAACTTAAAACTAATTATCAAGAGTCCTCATGTCATAATTATCATCGATATACCTTGAAATAACATAATGAAGCATTTATTTAGATTTTTTAAGATGTGTAATCGCATAACCACTCTTCTTTTAGAATTTTAAATTCTTCAAAGATCAGGTTACTTTAAATTAAGAACATAGTTTTCTAAAAAATCATTTCACAAATACTACTTCTATCCATGCTAAGGTCCTGTGAGAATCTATTAATTTATTTAAAATAAGCGTTAGTTGTAGCGTAGTTTTATATTCCCCTTGCCTATTTAGCTTTAATAATTAAATCGAAAGGAAGGAAGTCTTCGCTCTTCTGTGTGTAACGGACCAAATGTTTCTATCCATAGTATTTTTTGCACAACCCATCATCCTTCCAACTCCCAAAAACAATGAATTGATGAAACGCCGCAGGAGTGAATATCCTGACTAATGGAAACTTGTTTTCAATTTAACTAACTCAGTTGAATCTGACAGAAGATATTAGTACATTGTAATGTGATGAATCAAGATTCGTACTTATTAATCAAGGTGTGACAGCAATTGTCTCATGGTGGAAGCCAATTAAGGGACAAAGTTATAGTCAAACCATAATGTTTGGACGTTTGCTTTACTGAGAGTTAAAAAAAATAAAGTTGCACCCTAACTAATGGATATAACTTTTAATCTAGTGGTAAACGTTTGATCTAACAATATTCTCATAAAGGATATGTTTAACAGTACTTCAAACAGAATCTTCAATAAGAGAATACATATGTTTGGAAAGAAATAAAAGAAGATCTTAGTTTTTTTAAAAAAAATCCGATCTATCCCGAAACTGTAACTCCTCACCATACAACTCGAAGCTCACCCCTGGTTAATTCCAACCAGCCTTTCACATATGAACAATAAACTGGGGCAGCGTAGTAGCCAGGTTAGGAAGGGCCAAATATCAACAAATTAAAAAGGAAAGGACGGACTCAGAAATCAACCATCCTTCCGTTAAAAAAAAACTCAATACTTTAACTCGTACATTTACAAATACTCACTCCTTTTCCAATCAAATTAGAAAAGTGGATTAAATTTACGAAAAACATTAATAACGAGAAGTAATGATAGGGGAAATAATGTGAAAAAATGATCCACCCATCTCAATTTGGTTGAAGAACGGTACCTTAAATATACAAGTAGCTAAATTTTTTCCCTGGTTCAATGTATAACTGAGAGACTGTATATTTTCAACTCGTTGGCGTGGATCTTCTACAGATCCTGATGATCCTCTTGCGTTCTCAATCTCACCAACCTTATTATTGCAAAGAAGAAGGAACTATATATTTTCGACTTGCTGACCGGCATCTTCTACGGAGCCTGACGATCCTCTTGCACTCTCGACCTTACCAACCTCACTCTTGCAAAGAGGGCATAATGCATTTATCTTCAACCACTTGTCTACACAGTCTTTGTGAAAAATATGAGAACATGCCAATTCTCTTAACTCATCGTTGTCTTCATACATTGTTAGGCAGATGCAGCAAGCCTGCATATTAACATCATGCAATCACTACCAATAGTTATGGCCAGGCTAGCAGCCAAACTCGTCCAACAAAGGAAATGAAACAATGAAAGTCCTGGTTAAAATGAGAATGAAAAACTGCAATGCAGGATCATTTTAAGGGACTCAGGTTGACTGGTTGAGAGCAAGTTGCTAATTTTAATTTTTAAGATTCTGAAACAGCCATCAGCTGAAGACAAGTAGCTTGCAGTCTGAGCTCCCTGGCAATATATAGATTAATATTCATTGATTACTGGAATTCCAGAAAAACAGGAGATAATATAGGCGAAAGTTGCCAGGCCAAAAAAAAATGACATGAATAGAGCTCCCAAAGGTAGTTTCGTTAATAATGAAATTCCTTCCAAGAGCACAAACCACAAAATCTGGTTGATTTCAGAATATCAACCGATTACAAGAAAGTGAGTGATTGAAACTTTTGCACTGCAATTCCTAAAAGTTCATGACGAGATAGAAAATACTATATTTTAATCAAACCTTTATTAAATGATTGGATGGATGATACAGCTATTACAGAGAGCTCGCAAGATACGGGAACAATAATCACAAGAAGCTGCAATATGATTGCAGTGCATTAAAATAAATAAGGCTACTAGGCTAGTGAACTACAATTTACAAACCTAAAACGGTTCCTTCCGTAGACCAGAGCAGCAAAATGCGTTTATGCATCTTTTTTTTTAACAGTAATAAGTTTTATCCTGCTAAATAAGGCTGGCTACAATATAATGTCATTGTGCTCATTAATAACTAACTCTTAGAACATTGTTTTACTACAAAGGAAAAAGTTTTTCTTGCATTTTCAACTAATAAGAAACTGGAAAAAAAAGATTGATGACAGCAAAAATGGACACAGTACAAGCAGACAAACAATGCCTGAATGTCTAAACTTATAATTAAGCACCTAACCAACTAAAGATAAGATGATACTTAACCTACCGCATCCTCTCCAGAGATAAGGCGCTCCTTTTCAGTTCCTGCAGCCACAATACCAACTTCACCAGAGTTGCTAGAATTGTTTTTACTTTTCATTGTAAATTTGTATGTTGGCAAGGCATTAATGGATTCAGAGGTTGCCCCTCTGGTTTGTATCTGATCTTCTCTAAACCCAACAATGGAAATTATGCAAGGCAGACAACAACATATTGTCGCACATACAAGGAAGGGCATAGCATAACCAATACAGCTAAAGATGAGAAACACTATAGTTAACCTGCCAAGCAAAGGAAAGAAGATGCAACTATGAGGACTCAGAAAAGCAGAAAGTTAAAAAGCAAGCGCTTCTGCAAGAGTTTACCTATACAAGTTAGGAGCTGCATCAGCAGATGATTGTGCCCCAAAGATCCATACAATGCCAACAACAAACCACACGGCAAAATAGCAATCTAAGGCCATTTTGAAGTATTCCATTTGTCTCTTCAGTCTGCTTAGCAGGTATGCACATGCAGTTAGCACTTTCATAAACAAGGTGCAAACTACCATGATTATAACCATCGAATAGTTACGTAAAGAACTCAATTTTAAAGAAAAATAGGCCAGGTGGTGGAAAAGGCGCTACAATGAAAAGTGTGATGGCATAATCTCTTGGTAAAATTTATTTAGATTAATTTGGTTATATGAAGGAGAAAATGAAGAAAAATGATGTCAACATCCAAGACCATCCAGGCTGAAAGTTAAAGCTTGTACGACTAGTGTTCAAATAACTGAATAAGTCCTAGGCTTTCAAACCAATTCCCCAGGAACTAAAGAGAAAATGTAAGTTTTTAAGTTCTCTTGCACAAAAGACATTTGTCACTAAAGCTTCCAAGCCCAGCTGTGTTCTTTGAGGACATACAAAATTTTGAAGGAAAATCAACCCTAGTCAAGCTTTGCAAGAACTTTGTTCCGTTGTTTCACTAAAGCAGTATAAATTCCATGTCCAGTTTTTTTAGTATATGAATAAAAACAAGGGAGCTTCACATGCCAAGAGCATCAAGCAAGTTCAAATTATGTGTGATTCTAACATAAAAAGGAATACATGCGAAAACATATTAAGATATAGTATGTTTAACAATAATAATTAAAATCAATACCTTGCATTCATCAACCATGAACCTTCATTTCTTATGGATGATTCAGCAGCAGCCTGATCTTCCTCTGCTCCACGGGTTCTAGCAACAGATTGATAGGTCCTTGAAGAAACATTCATCTGAGAAGCCTCACCCAGATGAGATGAATCTTGCTCTTGAATTTGGTTGCCATGATAATACCGCCAATAGAGCAAAGGAAGGAGAGCAACATAACCACTGACATAACCCACAATCCATCCAAACAATGGAGTGCTTGGATGCTCATGCCTTGACAAAGATAAAACAATAATAGATGCAACAATCTGGCTTAAAGTGAGGAATAACTCAATTGATATCCAAAAGCCAGAATTCAATGGATTCCTAAGTTGATGGGTTTCCTCCTGTCTCATTGATGATGAATTCCTAGAGTCCGATCCGTTGGATACACTAGAGAGAGGAACTGACTGCTGAGAAACAGGGAACCTTGCACTTGTAGGGCCTTCTCTGTGCTCGGATGTCTCTGTGTTACTAGGTGAAGATGTTGAAGAATCAATACTCCCAGAGATGTCAATGACGTGCTGACTACTATTCAAGTGCCCTGTCTGCTCCATCAGCAATGGGCAAATGTCGGGTGGACCTTCAAGATATAGTTCTGGTGAGAGAATATCCAAGCCCACCAACACAACTGGCCAGGAAGGAATCATAGAATTGCAGAAAACGCATACCGCCTTTAAATACAACTTCTGAGTTGTGCCAAAATGAATAATACTCTGGTCCCTCAGGTATCTCAACGTCTAGTATTTTGTTTGTATACCCGGAAAACAGGGATGCAGCAAAATAAGCAACTTTCATTCTGTGAAGAAGCAATACCTTCAAAGTCAGAGTTTCTGGCTCCCATACTAACAAATTATAACTGATTTGAGCTGCCAATTCAAAGAAATAAACTATTTATGCCAAAACCAATAGTCGCAGGTAGATAGAATCGAAGATACCCTATGCGAGAGAGCCTTACCTGCTGCTTATAAATGACTTGGTCAAGGAGATACCAACCAATCAATTTGAAAACAACCCCCATAGGCCCATGTGCTTTTTTCTTCCTTCCTTCCTTCCTTTCTTTCTTTGTTTTTTTTTTGGGGGGTCTCCGTTGGTCATTTTTTCCCTAAGCATTAGATTGAAGCTGCCAATTCTTTGCAGCCGTCCTACTGTTGCCCCCGTATAATGCAGAGGTATCAGGCACAGTAAACTCGGTTCTATATGTTACATTAATTACCATAGACCCGAAAACATCTACAGCAGCAATGCTATGTTTGCCAGCTAATAACAGGAAAACAGAGGAGAGAACTAACTCAACTCTTGGAATCTAAAAGATGACATAAACCGCAATTTACGTCTCTCATCCATGACAAACTATAATAGAGCTACGGGTGGACGGCTTGAAAGCCTGCGACTCCAAAAAATTGGCAATTAAGTATAACTAAATGATAGAAAGCTGTTTCTCTAGTTTTATCCTTAAAAAATAGGGGGGGAAATCCAACACCGCTTGAATTTGTGAGGGGATTTTCCTGATCCCATTTCAAAAAAACAGAACCGTGAGATGGAATTCGCTGATTGCTTTAGAATTTGGATTATCTACTCCTCTCTTTTTCTTCAGCTCAATGTCTCTCTCTCTCTCTACACAAGTATCCGGAGGATTGAATTCTGCATTTTCGTAACATAAATCCAAGCATTGACTGATGTCAAAAAATATCCCCAGGATCAAATAACACAAATGCCACAACGACGTGCGCAGAAAACAAAAGAAACGTTCAATTGAATTCCACAGGCGATCCGATTCAAACCATAAAATCAACAAAGTTTCCCGCGAAATGAGAAACGCTAAGCACCTTGTGACAAATACAAATACAGGTATGTGTTGAGAGCTAGAAAAAAAAGAGGAAGGACGATACCAAGCGGAAACCAGAGAGCAGCCCGACTGAAGCAACAGTTAGGCAAACCGCATTGAAAAAAAAACGGCGCCGTATGCAAGCCGATATTGCTCGCTTGTTGTGTGGTCGGCCCGTCGAGGTCTCTCTGGCTGGGACTCTGGGTAACGGAGGAAAATGGGAATGGCGTCAGACTGCCTTCAATTCCCCCTCCACCGCTTTGCAAAATTCGGTGCAGCCAGAAAACAAATTTTCTTTTTCCATTTTAACGTATTCTACATTCCATTTTTGCCCCTGTCCCTCGTTGGGGTTTACGCCTACGTTGAATTCTAATGGCCCATTTGATACATTGGAACGTAAGTAGAATCAGAATCCTTAAATTGGGTTATTTGATACGTTGAAAAGCTGCTTCCATGAAAATGACACTTTCAACAAAATTGGTTCCATAGCTTATATTATGGAAACCCTCAAACATTTTATCAATTTACAAATCCACACATCCCTTCTCTCTCATCTCCATGACCCAAGCCTCCTCCTTTGACTACGACGCAAGGATGATGATAACGGTGATAGAGGCGAGGATGGCAGCGGTGGCAAGGGTGACAATGAGTCCATTTTGAAAAAGTATTTTTACTATTTACAAGATAAATGTGTTAAGAAGATGATATCGTTTTATTGAAAAACATTGTTAAACGTATTTTTAGGGTGCCAAACGAAAGCAATGACAAATTCAATGTCCAATTCATGCTTTAGCTGCTATAGATGATAGATCTGGCATTCAACGATGGCAAGGACACGATGCAAGCTTCTCTCGAGTTCGTACCAGCGGTGAGCATGACGCAAGGACGCAACGTACTCCAGTCAAGTTCGAGCAGGACGCACGATGCAAGGACGCAACCGTCTATGACTTTCGCAGACCTTCTCTCGAGTTAATGTTGGTGGAAAGCAACACCGGTGATACGAGTTGGGCCCACCATTTTCTAACGGATTGCCAGCCCTCTAGGGAGGTGGGCTGGATGCTTGGATCGTGGGTTGGCAGGCTGGCCTACTTTTTTATTTTTTTAAAATTTTTTAATTATTATATCTTATATATTTTTACCTTTTTTTCATCCCAGTATTTTTTATAAGGATAAATGTAATATTAAATTCTATTTTTAGGAAATTATTGAACACTTATTCATAGAATTTGAAAGAGAATAGCATGAATATGCAATCTTATAAAAAAAATTAGGTAAAAATGAAAAAAGAATTTATTTTTAATTTTTTTTATAAAATAAAAAGCTGACGGGTTGGCAGACCAGCCCGCCATGCGCAGGTTGTGGGCATGGGTTTTCCAGCCCGCCAACCCGCAGGCTGACCCGCTTTACTGGCACTGGTGGAAAGCATGATGCGAAGACATGACTGGGGATGTTGGCAATGCTAATGCTAGTGTCTTGAAGCTTAAACTTGCAATATTCATGTTCTTTCTCCTTCACGCTTGGAATTCAAACTTGCGATTGATTTTTAATGAATGGTTTTTTTTTCAATTTGATTGTTGTTGAGCTTGATTTTGTCAATGGAGGATATTTCGGTGGCGTTGATTGTTGCTAGTCGAATGGATGTGGATGCAAGCAAAGGAGCGAATTTATTTATGATAAAGGGCATTTTGGTAGTTTCATATTATAAATTTCAATTAAAAATTATGTCTAACTTCTTACATCATATCAAATATGTTCCAAAACACACTTCCATTTACAATAAAAACGCTTATATGTACCAAACAAGGAACAATTTTACGCTAGTCATATTGACTTCTATCATACTTTCATCATCATCCTTAAATTGGAAAAACAGATGATTCAGATTTAATATTTTACAAAATCACTGTTACAAATACAAATAAGTAAATTTAAATTATCAAAATATTACCTACATGATTTGTTGGGATTGTCATCTTCTTATTCTTGATCATCGCTTTATCGATCCTAAGTAATCTGACAATAAAGATGGAACTTCCTTTCCATCACAATATGATTATACACTTCTCAAACTTACTTATTGGGGGTGAGTAACACATCTCTACTAATGTGAGAAACATATATTATTTTGGTCATTCATATTCCCAGGCATTAAATTCATCAATCTCGAGCACAATCTTTATCATCTACCAGTAAAAAGTGACTATTGACTGTATTAAAGTTGAACGACTCTCATGCAGCAATTCATGATAATCTCAAGTAAAAAGGCACGGTGACGTAGTCATTTGTAAGACAGTTTTATGACTTAATCCATGTAGCTTTTTTATAGCGGGCCAATCAAGTATTTTGTACTCTTATAAATACATATAACTTAATTAGTATCTCCATACATTTCAAAATCATAGTGGATACTGACATTTAAGATAATCACTGTAATTTATTCAATAATAGTTTATCACATTAAACTTGCAAATCTTAAATACTCATACTACAATTATCGGTCATACAACACAATTTTCAACAATAAGAACATGGCTTCCCTCCTCTTTTAACATGGATTTTTTTTTCCATTTTTCCAAAAATACATTCAATTTTATATTTTATAAATATATATAAATAATAATTTTGCCTTATATATCTTTGTATGTTATTTACTAATTATTTTAAACAATATACAAATTTAAATTTGCCCTCTACTTAATTATCACTTTAACTTGTGTCCTTTTTAATA
>JANTPZ010121153.1:0-79972 GCA_025593235.1 Vachellia pachyceras
CTATTGTTTATTTAAAAAGTCCCCATATCCCAAGACAGATGCAAATCTGTGCAGCAAATATCATTTCTGATTCATAACTTACAAGTACTGCAAATTAGTCAGTTGACCAAGCTGTGGGACTAGTTGACCCGAAAGGCCAGAAATAACTGTCCCAGAAAGATAAACAGAATTTTTAACATATGCAAAATGATCATTAATGATAGGTAAAAATCCCAGAAATAACTTAACGCACGGGTCACCCTATAATCACTATCGCATGTAACATGAAACCACGTGCAAGGATTCACCAGGGTAGCATTCCAGCTTTGAAGAACATTGTATGGATCATTTATGGCGGTCTTAAATGCATTCAGGGCATCACCTGTGTTAGGGAAAAAGAAAAAAGAAAAGAAATTTTCATGTATTTTGTGTTATCCGTCTCACCAGCTCACAAATATGAAAAGTCAGTTGCATAAGAATTTGTTTACAGAAGTTAAGTAAATTACTTTAAAATATGTATTTTTATATTTTTTTCTAAAGTAATTTCATTAACTTGTAAACTGATATATAATCTAATTATATGCATGAGTATCTTAGAGAGATAACACAATATATGCTATAATTAAATAATTTATTTAACTTTCTTAATCTCCCAAAATTAGTTAGATGGGTTTTATACTAATTAATATCAGATTTAAATAATTTACTATACCAATTAAACACTAATCAACAAAATGTATCAAGATAGGTAATTTTCTTTCACATAATCGGACAATCACCTCATGCCAGGACCAACATAAATTAGCATAAAAACAAATTTGATGAAAACACCTTCAATACTCTGTTCATACTCGAACAGGAATTCCTACTAACTTCTTTATTCATGTATGTAATTCAAGAAGTAATATAGCTAAACAAATAAAGAATAGCAGCAAAATAGTGAATTTTCCCATCTCAATGCATTTAAAATAGCGTCCTTATGAAATATTGAATAAGACAAAGCGGTAACACCCACCTTCAGCATTACCAGAAACATTTAGCTCCAAATCAAACACCAAGATTGAACAAAGGAGTAAAGCACCCATTTTTAAGCAATACGATGACCACACTAACCAAGTGATTTTTGTCAAAAAAACAATAATAAGTTTCATTTAATAGGTTGGGTTGGCTATATAAATCATATAATACCTTTGATTTCTAACAATAACTAAATTTTTGAATGAATTATTAAACAATAGATCCTGCTGAATAATGGCATTGTGTTTTTTAATGGGAAATTTACTGTTCAGTCCCACATAGTAAACTTATTTATCAAATGGTCACAAATTTTAAAATATTTATCAAATGGTCCATGGGACCATTTGATAAATATTTTAAAACTTGGGACCATTTGATAAATAAGTCCTTTATTTGGGACTGAACAGTAAATTTCCATTTTTTAATCTTCCTATACTCATTTTTCACAAAACTCCCGACTTTATGATTAGAGTCTTACTTGTGGATTCAATATTGCGCCAGTTTAAGAATGTGGTAGAGAAGTACTTTTACGCAAGTCGAGAAAAATGTATAAATGATATTATATCGTTTTGCGGAAAAACACTGTTGAGTGTGCGTTTAGTTTTTAGAAACGCTCCACCAAACAAGCCCATTGTATTCCAATTATGAAAAAAATTAGAAAGTTCATGTGTGAATCTTATTATGCATATTTGGACGCGCATATGTTCACCAATAAAAGTTTATCAAGTAGGTAAAGGATTTGGTTCACAAAACATAAGGTGATGAATGATCTATAAAATACCTATGCATATGTAAGTGTATATGTAGGTACTTTTGTAAGTATCAATATTGTATTCAAATCCTAATATGCATAAATACATACGCAAATAGTCTCTGTAACTTGTAGCTTTAGGCATCCTCTTAACCTAAGCCCATGGGATCCAAATCAAAAAAGCGGAAGTTCATGCAGACCCAAATGTGTGGTGCCAATAGACTACTTTTATATTCAACTCGGACCATGCGGCACGTTACGTTCATGTCCCATTACCTTAATTTGGATGTTCTCCAGAGACTTTTGACTCTCGTTAACGTGGGCCCATCCCTTTGTTGCATTATTGTTGTCCTTAATAATGAGGTCTTTTTCGTAGTTTAATACATAGGACCACTATGTTGTGATACTCACTTCACGTTTGGCAATTTCATGTCCATTTTCATTTTACAAGCTCCACAGATTGAAGACTTTTAATGTGGGCGAAGACCATTAACAATTATGTTTTTATTTTTCTTTCATCTTTTTGAAAAGGAAAAAAGGGAATATATATATATATATATATGACATCAAATCCGTGTGAAGAGACAAAGAAATAGATTTTACTTTCTCTTAAAATTGTTTTTTGAGAAACTATTTTTATCTATTTTTTTGTCATAAGTATTTAGAGGGGAAAATTGGTGATAAACATTTTGGTGCCACACATAATGCAGTGTCATTTTATTATATTTTTCTCTCCATTTTAATCTATTTTTTGCCCGTAAGTATTAAATTTTGGTGCTGCACATAATTGGTGATATTACATAATTGCAACACATTTGACAATTTAAGGTGTGTGCATATATATATATATATATATGCATTTCTTTTATAGTTCATTTTTTTGTTTGGCCAACCATTTATAGTTGAGTTAGCGACATATGAAGGATTTAGGCAAATAATCTTAATTATGATTGGTTATTTCTCAAAGCCTATGGTCTCCAACGTAAATTTAGAATGTAATTTTAAAAAAGATGATAAATTAATGAAAAGGAAAATAATTACATCAAATAATCTTTTATCCTCCAAAATTTTTTCTCAAAATAATAAAAATTAATCATAATTACTACAGCCATGCTGGGAAGTATTACTCCTCCGGTTTTGTAGAAGACTTTCCTACAGTGTAAATTGCACTCTAAAAATATCTAGTATTGTTTTTTATACATTCGACAAGTTCTTTTTCATTTAATCTCTTTCTTTTTGTATTTTCCATATGTAGAGAAGGGAAAACATGCTCTACCTTGTTATAACAACAAACGCTAAAAGAGAAAAGTACTGCTCCTGGTTTTTGATATGGTTCTAATAGACTTTTTTTTTAAAAAAAAAAAAGATAAAAGAAGTCAAATAAATTATTTTAGATTATATATATTCAGATATATTTATATGTATAATTATATTATGTAAAATTTATATACCATACAAGTTAAAGTAGAAAAAATGGTAAATATATCAGTTTTTTTTATCACTAATAGAGCAATCTCTTCAAATAAGTTGTCATCAGTATCTATAACTCTTTTTGTCCATTGATATGCGTTAGATGCATGTCTTAATCTCATAACGGTCATTTCTCAATGTGTACGGTATCCATAGTAAATTTAAAATACAATTGTAAAAGTAAGATATATAAATCAATGAAAGGAAAAATACAGTATATCAAATGATATTTTCATTCTGTTTCCCACAATTTTTAAAAATAATAAGAACTGATTTTCAATATTACTACAGTTAAGTTTGAAAGTATCATTATTTTTTGTACATTTAGTAAACCGAAAAAGTTATATTTTAAGTAGAAAACGTTCAAATTAAGAATTTAATTAATATTGACAAACACAATCTAGAGTGATCATTTCATTCCAACCACACGAAACTTCTTTATTCCTTTTCTTTTTCTTTTTTCTATTAATCAATAGTGGTGAAAGTCATTGGCCACGCGTGTTACTTTAATGGGATTGAAGACTTTTTTGTCGAGGAAGACCATTAGTAACTTTTCCCATCACACACGCTAAGACTACCACAAAAAAAAAAAAAAGAACAAAAACAAAACAAAATAAACGATGGGTGTGAGCGCACTCATTTCCTTCTGTGAGTAAACAGTAATATTCCTCGATATAAAGACTGTTTCCTCCTGTGAGCGCACTCATTTAATTATCAATCAATTGAATCTGTGTGAACAAGTTAAATAGAGATGGGTGTGAGAGTGTTATTGTTATTATGCTTTGTTATAACTTGCTTTAAGATTAATGGTGCTGCAACTGTCAATATGATAGCAGAGCAGAAACATGCTTTGCTTCAGATGAAATGGTGGAATAATAATCCCTATAACTCCTCCAACCCTTGTGACTGGCAAGGCATTTCTTGCGATGATAATGGAAGCGTTGTTGAGATGTACCCACCAATGGCCGCTCCACAGCAACCTCAGCTAGCAGATCTCAACCTCACTGCATTTCCCAACCTACAAAAATTGGTGCTTTATGAAATGCATTTGATAGGTACCATTCCAAATCAAATTGGAGCTCTTCAAAATATGAAGCATTTGGACTTGTCATACAATGATCTCACTGGTGAGATATGTTCTTTCCACTTACCTTGCAAACTCATTCAATTTTAAAATATAGTAATTACCTTTATATAACTTGATACTATTATATTGATAGGTACCATTCCAATTCATATAGGAGCCCTTCATAATCTGGAGCATTTGGACTTATCTTATAACAATCTCACTGGTGAGATATGTGCTTTCCACTTGCCTTGCAAACTCATTCAATTTTGAAATATCGCAATTACCTCTATACAACCTAGTACTATTGTATTGACATGTACCATTCCAATTCATATAGGAGCCCTTCATAATCTGGAGCATTTGGACTTATCTTATAACAATCTCACTGGTGAGATATGTTCTTTCCACTTGCCTTGCAAACTAATTCAATTTTGAAATATCGTAATTACCTCTATACAACCTGATACTATCATATTAATAGGTACCATTCCAATTCAGATAGGAGCCCTTCATAATCTGGATTATTTGGACTTATCTTATAATAATCTCACTGGTGAGATGTGTGCTTTCCACTTGCCTTGCAAACTCACTCAATTTTGGAATAGTACTAACCTATATACAACCTTATGCCTATACATATATTGACAGGTACCATTCTATTGCAGATAGGAACTTTTAAAAATCCCACCATACTTTATTTGAATCGAAACAACCTTAGTGGTAAGCTATCGTTTACTTTTTAAAAAATCATTTACAAGTTACCATTTACTCTTCATGCACAGAACCTTACTTGATATGAAATAATTAATGAAAGATATTTGATATGTACCATTCCAATGGAGATAGGAGCTCTTCATAATCTCGAGCATTTGAACTTGTCTTATAACGATCTCAATGGTGAGTTGGTACTTTCTACTGTTGCCTTGCAAATTCAATCAATTAAAAAATGTTAAATTTACCACTATATAACCTAATACTTACGTACGTGTGTGTAAAGATTGTGTTGTGTCTGATTGGTGCTTTCATTTATTAAATAAATATTTTATTATTTTCGACTTCATTCAATTTCTCATTGTAACCTTTCATACTCTGATTTTCTATTGATATGTGTTAGATGCGTGTCTTGATCTCATAACAATTATTTCTCAATGTCTATGGTATCCATTGTAAATTTAAAATACAATTAGAAAAATAAGATAAATTAATGAAAGGCAAAATAAAGTATATCAAATGATATTATCATTCTGTTTCCCACAAGTTTTGAAAATAATAAGAACTGATTATCATTTTTACTATAGTTAGGTTTGAAAGTATGATTATTTTTTATACATTTGAGGAGTCACTTTCATTTAATTTATTTCTTTCTATCTTTATAGAGATATAGTAAATAGAAGTTATATTTTAAGGGAAAACCTCCAAGTTAATAATTAAATATTGACAAACACAATTGAGAATGAACATTTTTTTTTGAATAAATACTGGATGACATTAATAAATCAAGAGATTACAACAAGGGGCGCATGTCCCCAGAAACTATTCATAAGGAAAATAATAACAAGAGGAAAGCAAAACGTGCCACCACAGAACTACTGACCAAAATCAGACAGCTCCATGTTCTGCTCATCATTTTTTAGTACCTCCCTTATTCTTTCCTCCACTCCAATGCCCACTACACTGCCGGTATCCTTTTGTTCTCACTGACTAGTTGCCAGATATTCGCTCGGCGAGTTGGGAACTATGGACAAAGGGCTAGGTAGATGATCATAATTGCTGTCACACACCAAAAACCCGTCTTGTAGTCCACTCTCATTTTGCTCTAGGCCACAACATATCTGACCATGATTTGTTACCTGTTCCAGCGTTTCTTCTCGTCCACATCTTCTTTCCTCCACAACGTTGCCTTGAATTCTTTCAAGCCCAAATGCCACTTGGTTTTGATGTTCCATATTGAGAATCTGTGGGCCTGTTTTTGATAAGGACCCAAAGACTATATTGTGGGTTCTGGTTGTAGCTTTCCTTTTAAATGAAAGCCCACTTGTCTTTTTTCTAGCTCCAAGTCCAGTACTCTTCCCAGACTTCACTTCCTTTAGCCCATTCTTGTCTCTCGCTATTAGGCTTGGCCCAATAGATAAGTCCTTTACATTCTTCCAATTCTCCTCTCCTATCACTATCACCTTTTCTTTTCCTTTCTCTTCATTCAATATTTTTGGCTGCCCAGTTGTCCTTTCTTCCATTTCCGAATCCTTTTCCTTAGCTACTTTTTCCTTTACATTTCCTTCTTCTTTACATCCTACCGTTGCCACAACTTTTGCTTTATTTGGGCTGTCAACCTTTGTTCCTTTTCTTTTCCATTCTCCATTAATTACCTTCTTTTTACTATTCTCGTTCTTGGGTCCCAGTAGCATTTCAGAATTTTCATTTTGGAGCACATCCTACCACGAGCTTGAGGTAAGTTTTCCTTCTCTTCCAGCTGGATTTCCTTCTTTTGTCTGGAATATGTTCTGCTTTCGGTCGGCATCTCTTCTACTTGATCTTGCCTTAAAAGTTTTATTAGCTATCATCCAATCTCCGTACTGTTCCTCGGCGGAATTCCTGGCACGCTAAAAAGGGCTTGCTTTCCTTTGACTTTATCTTCTCCATTCTTCGGCGAAATATCTTTCATCACTGCATTTTCCGGCGTAATATGACTTTGCTGTTTATACACTGGACAATTTTCCTGGTTATGACCATATCTGCCACAATTGAAGCAAATAATGTCCAGGCCCTCATACTCAATGGTATAGATACCTTTCCTTACTACAATGCGGGATTGAAGTTGTTTCGTAAGGTCTAACTCAACGCTAACTCTAGCAAATTTCCCTCTCTCCACCATTAAACTGTTCTCCTTGTTGCAATAAGTTAGAGTGTGCATGTCAACTTTGAGTGTCTTACCTATTGCATTCCCTACCTCAAATAAAAAATCCTCAGAGTAGCAATGTAAGGGTATGGTAGGAATCCTTACCCATACAGGTAGCCTAGTAATGGTGCAGCAATGAGGATTGAAATTTGGGTTCCATCTTTGCACAGCAAGGTAGTGTCCCTGAATAACCCATGGGCCATCAAATAATAGTCTTCTGCATAATTCCTTGTCTCTTGATCTAAAAACATAGAAGCTATTAGGGAGATCAATCAGTTCAAAATTATTTGACTTGAGAAGCCACGCCACTCTATCTCTCATCATCACCAGGTTATTTCGCCGTCCTAACAAAGATAAAATAAGAGCATCCCTCCAAGGGCGACATAGGTCCTTCAATCTTGCGTCTGGACACGGAATGGTGGGAAGCGCTTTGAATATATCCTTCTGTCCCTCAGTCAAGGATGGAGCTGTCTCCTCTTCCTCCTTAATCCACTGTCTGATTTGCACCTCAAAATCTTCCTCAATCTCATGTTGTTCTCCGCCCATGAGCTTAGCTTTGTAAGATATGGGGATTTTATGGAAGTTGTAAGCCTGAGCCTTCTCCACACTGATCCTTCTCAGTCGATCATCCCTCCTACCGTCTCCAGCCTCTGTTCCACTTTGCTGCAAAAAAACATTCGCTAACATACCAGGTTCTTCCATTATGTTGTCCATTTGCATTTTCTTGATATTTCTCCCTAAGATATCATCCTCTTCCTTCGAATTCCTTCCTTAGCTATCAGGTTTCACTCTCATCTCACCGCTGTCTGATTTTGAATGTGTGAATGAACAGCGGATTCTTTCCCCCTTTTGCCTTTTCAGACCACCTCAAGATATTTTTTAAACTGCTTCAACCTCCTATAATCGCTTTTAGACAACCCAAAATAAATCTCGCATGTTTTCCGGTAGAGAATGACTTTTCAGAAAAGCTAATCAGATCAATAATCATGTAACATGGACAGCAGCCCTAGAATCGACGTTAACGGAGAAGAAGCATCAGTTAGATGGATCACATGGAAGAGCTGCGTGAAGTCGTGAACAAGACCAGAATTAAATTCACGATGGACGGAGGTCGGTGGCCATCTCTCTCTCTCGCCGCTGAAATCTGTTCCTTTAATTTCTCACACTCCCCTCTCTTCTTCAACTTCTTCAGCCTTGACCTTTGAGAATGAACATTTCATTCCAGCCACACGACACTTTGTTTTTCTTTTACTTTTTTTTAATGAATAATGGTGAAAGTCATTGGGCACGTGATGTTACTTCGGGATTGAAGACTTTAATGCTGAGGAAGACCATTAGCAATTTTTCCCATTTCACACGCTATGACTACTGCAAATGTGCATACCCCACGACCACCTGATGCATAAACAATAATTTCAATATTCATCGATATATAAAAAGTATGTGTGTCTATGAGTGCAGTCATTTGGCTTTGCTATGGATCAGTTTAATTCGTGGGAACAAGTTAAATAGAGATGGGTGTGAGAGTGTTATTGCTATTATGCTTTGCTGAAACATGCTTTCAGATTAATGGTGCAACTGCTAACAATATGATAGCAGAGCATAAACATGCTCTGCTTCAGACCAAATGGTGGAATAATAATCCCCAAAACTCCTCTGACCATTGTCATTGGAGAGGAATATCATGTGATGACTTAGGAAGCGTTGTTTGGATGGATCATTCCATAGCACCCTCGGCTAGAAGATCTCAACCTCACTGCATTTCCCAACCTACAATCATTGATACTTTTTGAAATGGGCTTGATAGGTAGCATTACGAATCAAATAGGAGTTTGTCGTAATCTCTTCCATTTGAACTTGTCTTACAACAATCTCACTGGTGGAAATGTTCTTTCCATTTACCTTCCAAACTCATTCAATTTTAAAATATTGTATTTACCTCTATACAATATAATACGTATATATTAATAGGTAGCATTCCATTGGAGATAGAAGCTCTTCATAATATGATGTATTTAGACTTGTCTTACAACAATCTCACCGATGGGAATGTTCTTTCCACATAACTTGCAAACTCATTCAATTTTAAAATATTGTATTTACCTCTATACAATCTAATATCTATATATTAATAGGTACCTTTCCATTGGAGTTAGAAGCTCTTCATAATCTAATGTATTTAGACTAGTCTTACAACAATCTCACCGGTGGGAATGTGCTTTCCATTTACCTTGCAAACTCATTCAATTTTGAAATATTGTATTTATCTCTATACAATCTAATACCTATATGTTAATAGGTACCATTCCATTGGAGATAGCGGCTCTTCATAATCTGGTGTATTTAGACTTGTCATGTAATAATCTCACTGGTGAGATATGTGCTTTTCACTTACCTTTTAAACTCAGTCAAACTTGAAATATTGTATTTTCCTCTATATAACCTAATACCTATATATATTGGCAGGTACCATTCCATGGCAGATAGGAAATCTTGATAATCTGGTGGATTTAGACTTGTCATGTAACAATCTCACTGGTGAGTTGTCTTTTACTCTTACTGAACTTAGTTTTTATTTGATGAGATACCTTGAACATATTTGCAACACAGAGAATGTATTTTGATACATATGGTTCTAACTCAAATAGGAGCTCTTGATGATCTTTTAAGTTTGGGTTTATTTTGCAACAACCTTATATGTGTTACTCTTCCTTTCTTACAATTGCTGATTTGCCTTTGGGTTTTGAAACAAACCTTAAGATCTTATATTTGTCCTCAAATTTATTCATTGCAGGTGATATCCCTTCTATTATCAATTTGATACTTTTAGAAAACTTTGATGTTTCCCAAAATAAATTGAGTGGTACTATACCAGTAGGGTTTGGACTTCTTTCTTCCCTTTGCACAGTAAATATTTCCCAAAATAATTTGAGTGGAGAGGTTCCGTACTTTGAAAACCATTATGAATTTCAAGGTAACTTTAGTCACAACAAATTTAAAGGAGTATTAGCATCTAGTGTATGTAGTATTCCACAAATGTGCAACTTTGATTTGAGCTACAATAATATCTTGGGTAATATACCAAGAGAACTTTGTAAGCTACACTACATCAACTTGTCGCACAATCACCTTAGTGGCTATATTCCAAGTGAAGTGTATAAAACATTTCCACATGATATTTTCAATGGTAATAAAGAATTACTTGGTCCAGAGAAGATACACCATTCTTTTAAAGGGAAAATCATTATTCCTTTAACAATCGTTCTTGTCATCATATTTGTTGGGCGCTCCATCTTATTTGAATCTTTCAAAAAGAAGAAATCCAACATTGAGACAAGAGAAACACAGAAAGGGGATTTGTTTTCCATATGGAATTTTGATGGAAAAATTGCATACGAGGATATCATTGAAGCAACAGAGGACTTTGACATCAAATATTATATTGGAACTGTGCCTACGGAAGCGTTTATAGAGCACAACTTCCTGGAGGAAAAGTTGCAGCATTGAAAAAACTTCATAGAGGAGAATTTGGGAGCACATCTTTTGCCAAGAGTTTTCACAATGAAGTGAGGATGTTAAGTGAAATTCAGCATCGCAATATTATAAAGCTTCATGGTTATTGTTTGCATAATCAATGCATGTTTCTCATCTATGAATATATGGAAAGAGGAAGCCTTTTTTATGTCTTGAATAATGATGAAGAAGCTAAAGAGTTCGATTGGAGCAAGAGAGTGAATACAATCAAAGGAATAGCAAATGCTTTATTCTACATGCATTATCATTGTGCTCCTCCAATTATCCATCGAGACATAACAAGTGGTAATGTATTGCTGAACTCAAAGATGGATGCTTTTGTGTCTGATTTTGGCACAGCCAGAATCATTGATCCAGATACATCTAATCAAACGCTCATAGTTGGTACTTATGGCAATGTTGCTCCAGGTTAGGTTGTCCAATTCTTCATTGCCACTCTTGTTTTGTTTTACTCTTATAGGTATTTACCTTGGGATAAATACTTGACTTTTTGATTTTTGGTTTACTACAGAGGTCGCATACACCTTAGTTGTGACTGAAAAGTGTGATGTTTATAGTTTTGGAGTGGTGACATTGGAAACAGTCATGGGCAAGCATGCTGGAGATTTGGTATTATCCTTTTTAAAGACATATAATGAAATCATTTTGCTAAAAGATGTCTTAGACCCACGTCTTCCACTGCCATCACAAAAAGATGCAGCAGATGTGACTCTCTTGGTGACAATAGCATTAGCATGCTTGAACCTATCTCCAAAATCTCGACCATCAATGAGGCAAGTGTCTCAAAGGCTTTTATCCTCCAACCTCCCATTAGCCATTCCTTTCAATAATATCACAATACAACATTTAGTGAATAGTCAGGATATGCAAATAATGTAATTAATGGACTGGAGATTTGACTCCGTATTTGCTTTGTGTTTGCCATGATGAAATCTTGAAGGTCTTGCTGCATAGTCTAGATCTCAAGTTTGTGATATGTTTTATTTTCTTTTAGCTTAATTTATTTATGTCCATTAAAATCTCTCTGTTTTTTTAAATGCAATGCCGTACTCAAATGGGTGTGCAAACTATGTTTTTTTTTTACTGAAACCTAATTTCTTGTTTTGTTTTTCTTTGTTTTTTATTTCCATCTTGTATAGAGATTGATTTGGAAAAGTATTCCAAAATTGAGAAAAAGTTGTCATTTTGCATGATTTGAATGCAAATTTTTTTGGGGGGCTTAAATCCGAATTATATTCTTATATTTGTATCTCATTTTTTTTATAAAAAAGGTTATCAAACTCAAATTTGTGATTGACCAGACAAGACAATGGGTAAGGGTTAGCAGGTCAGACCGGAATCAAACCAAGGGCCAAACTAGTGAGGATTTTAAAAAATTTAAAAATACAATTCTAAATAAAAAATAGTAAAAAACATTACTAACAATTCACAAACCAATCAAATAATCAAATACTTTTTAACTTATCTATCATCCAACATTCTTTAAAATTTCAAAAAATTCATCTTTACAAAATGTCAAAATATATTTATATATGATAACAAAATATTTCCCTTGTAACTCTTTAACATCCAGACTAATAGTCATCAACTCCAAAATTAACATTAACATAATTTAAATCCATAGGTATTGAGATATTAGGATGTGAAATTGCAAGAGAAAAACCAAAGGCACTACTAGGAGCAATATCGTCATCATTCAAAGATGAGGGGTCAGCAATGTGCATATCTGCATCACCTATATATGTAAATTAAATTAAAAAGTAAAAAACACGGTTAATTAAATTCATAAAGTAAAAATGTAACTAATCTTGAATGGTGGAAAACAACCAAACACAATTATAAACCTCCAAAATCCCTTATAATTTTGTCAAGTTAGATTAGCAAATTAGGAGTTGGATCTTCTTCAATGACCCCAATGATCCAATTGATCAATTGATTCATAATCAATCATATCATAGATTTCATTCTTGTTTTTTAATGTAATCCTGTAATATATATATATTAATGAAATATATATTTATTAAAATTATAAAAGCATCCATAAGTTAACTATATATTATCTATACTTTAAATTTAGACTGTAGTTTGTGAAAACCAAATCATTAAGCCTTTCATGCTCTAATATATTTCTTCTCTTAGTGTAGATACGTTTAAATAAGCCCCAATTTCTTTCACATCCAGAAGAAGAAAAAGTCTGGCTTAAGATACATATAGCAATTTGCTGAAACTCCAGCACTGAAACCCCATAATATAACTATCCCTCATATGTATAATAAAGTAAACAACATTTAGTTCAGATTTAAATCTATATTGATATGAGAATTCAAATATCAAATTACATGTACTTACGAGGGACATGTTTTTGAACCGCATTATCACATGAAACTCTTTCAAATGATTCCTTGCGATCATGGTAGATACTAAGTTGCTACATCATTACAATATAGTGGTCAAGATCTTCAGGTGAGTTAGACTCAAACACATTGATCACCGATTGCATTAATCTATGTTTCCTAACAAAAACATAACTACACAAGAATGCATGATTCAACATATATGCTATTGCATGTAGTTGATTCTTCAAGTGCTTATCCCAACGAGTCTGAATAATATCCATGTATCAAAAGCCATAGTTACTTATTTGTCCTTCCTCACTTTACTACCACCCCACTTAGACCATAAATCCAAGAAAAGGCATAATTCCCTGGTAATAAATCCACCCCACTTTGAAAATGAAAATTCCGCAGCAAATGATCAACAATGGAAGCTACAAAGAAAAAACCACAATAATACCAAAAAAACAGAGCTTAGGCCAACGACAACCATTTTGAAAATGAACACAACAATCAAACAAATTATAGTATAAAATTGAAATAAAAGTTAAGGAATACATAAGACAAACCGTTCAACAGATAAGGCGATGAAATCCCAGTGATGTTCAACAATGATGAAAATGCTAGAGCTCAGAGGAAGAAAATGAAGCAAAATGCTTTTACTACAACTTATTTAGGCAGAGAAGATGGAAAACCAATGAAAATGGTTGAAGAGTGAGGACCCGAGAGGCTAGAGTGCCAGAGCTAGACAATGTTGAGACTTGAAAGGCAGATAAAGAAACTTTTAGGGCAAAAATCAAAGGGGATAATGGCGTCGCGAGAAGGTAGAAGAGAAGAAGATTAAGGTGAAGAGGATAGTCACCAGAGGAGGGGGTAGAGGAGTTGCAATAGTTGATTCCTCAATCGCGAGAGAAAGAAGACAACATTGCATAGAGAGAATGACAGGGTCGACACGGGAGCTATAGGAAGTTTTTGACTTTTTTTCACTTTTTTTGTTTAATTTCGTTTTCAAATTTTCAAACCACTTATCCTATTTTTAAAAAATAAAAGGGATGAAACGACATTTTTTGCCCTTGATTAAATATAAAAAAATAACTCGGTCAACTCATCCAACTCGGTGAGTTGCACAGGTTGACCCCGGGTTATACTGGGTCAATCTAGATCAGTCCAAGTTGACTTAACCAGGGTATCAAACCATACTAAATCAGAGGCTGGTTTACTGATTTCTGGTTTGAACCGGCCGATCCAGTTTAGAGTGTTTATTATGTGTATTATTAAATTATATATCAGTTTATAAATCAGGTAAATTAATTTGAAGAAAAATGTGGTAAATATAAATACTTTAAAGTAATGAAAGTGAGTATACTTGTATATTAAGGATCCAAGTGAGTATCCTATATTTACCTTTTTTTCTTAATTGGTGGAACTTTAGCATTGCACACAAAATCCACTACACGGCATCCAGATCCCTAATCTCCAACAATAATATAGATATAAGTAAATATTAGGAGATAATGTATTTTTTTGCATCAATTAAGTTTGAATTCATATCATTATCAATATATATTTGAATAATTTTAAACAATATAGTGACCGAAATAGCCTAGTGATGTTGTCTATCCTCTAGAGCTAGACAATGGGCCAAGGCTCAACCCGTGTGATAGGAGGTAATGGAGGACAATGATTTTTTTTTAAAAAATACAATAATAAACTTTATCTAAATAGGTGAGTCAGCACTATAAATCATATGATATTATCGATTTTTATCAAGAACTAAATTTTTTAATCAATTGTTAACCATATAGATTGAGCTAAATTACTACATTGAGTTTTTTTGTCTTCCTCTTCTCTTTTTACATAACTCCAGATGATGCGATTAGATTCTCACTTTTTGGCTCCAATATTGTCTTCGAACTAGGAAGAAAATTAGGCAATTCTCTATTTGTCATAATCCATTTTGTTTGAATCTTATTATGCAAATTTGGATGTTCATGTATTCATTAACAAAGGTTGATCAAATTGGTAAGGATGATATATAAATACTTATGTAAGTACATATGTAAGTACCTATGTGTAAGTATCTATATTGTATTCAAATCTTGATCTTGTTGATGAACAATCCATAATCTATATATATATATAAGTTCTCTTTGTATTTAAAGGCTTATTCTGACTATAATAAATCAATAAGATCCAAGTCACCTAAAAAAGAAAAAACAAGGAAAGTGCATGAACTCAATGGGCCCCAAATTGTGGGGCAAATAGACTACTGCAGCACGTTACGTTCATGTCTACTGCCTTAATTTAAAGGTTCTCCAAAGACTTCGTGTAACACCTTACCTACTTCTCTTTAACTTCATTAGAGTTAAAAAAAATGAACAACTTAAATTCGTTTGTAATGCTTAAAATGGTCAAAAAAGTGAATTTAAAACTTTTGGACTGAGTTACTATTCACCCGTCATTATTCACTTGGTAATTAAGTAGATATTTTTTGTTAACTTTAAAAATTCATAATTAAATGTAGAAAAATCAAAATCAAGTGGTTTAAATATCTAATTGAAGCTAATTAAGTTCATAAAAGGAAAAGAAATACTCAATTGTCCAATTTCTTAATCAATTATCTTCATATATTCGTGAAACATTATTATTCATATGGTCATTTCACCATTTTTCAGATTTTTCTCTTAAATATGAAAAATTATAAATTTTGATCTACTTTTACGTTTCAGTCAAAATAATTATATCATTTTATGGGAAATTTCTTATATCTTAATCTACTTTTACGTTTCAGTCAAAATATTTTTCTTAAAATTTGTTAACTATCTATTATAGCGTTTTTTTATATTTATGCGAGTATAACTATATTCTGTTTAAAAAACTGTGCCATCCTTATAATTCACCGGAAATTAACTTAGGTCTGTATATATGGACTAAGAAAATGACGTGGGTAAAATAAATGGAGAATTGAGGGAAAATCTCACGTTGGGGAATTAATTAGTAAATAAGACATGCTCAATTATACATGTAAAAACTCAGTTATATATAATATAGAAGTTCAGTTACATGTTATTTAAGTTCAGTTGCATATATACAATTAATTTTTCAACTATTCTCCCCAAACATGATTTGATCAAACACCCAGCTGCAGGTAATGATGCGCATGATACACCTCCTAAGGTGAATTTTGAGAGGCTTGTATTGCAGGATTGGCATCCCATTTATAGTTGAAGATGGAAGGTACAAATGACATCAAAAGAATATTTATGATCGCTTTGTGATGCTCAATGGGCTATTTTAATCTCGTGCATTGTGCATCGACTTTTATTGAAGCATTCCACCTTGAATGAATTGGTTTTTGAATGTGACTGAAACCTTGGTGGCACAGTGGAAATTGGTAGGCTTCTCCAAATTGTGGATTTGTGTCATTTCATGTATGCTTGTTGGAGCCTCCTCCAATTCTGATAGATTGATAAATGTTCTTTGCAGTGAAATCGGAACAAATTGCTCATGTGAACTGCCACATGGAAAATGATTCCTGTCAAAAATGTATTTTCACATAATGCATTTATATTTAGATATAATCTATTTTGGTAAAATGTATTCTATCAAAAAGAAGTTTTTTTACTCAAAATGTACTTTCAAAGAATGAGTTATCTAATACTGAAGTTTGTAAGTTAATGAATTTCTAAACCAAAAATATATTTTGTACAAAAAGCAATTGTAAACAAGCACACATCCCAATTGTTTGCGTTTTGGGAAGCCAGGAAGGAGTCATTTTTAAGGAGGGTGTGTTTGGGAGAGAGTGTAATCTCATGTGAACGGCCACCTTGATCCCCGAGATCGGAATGGGGTCCTCCGCACATCACATGATGGGCCCCACCTTCGCACGCTTTATAAACAAGGTACAGGAAACCGGACCGGTAACTGAACCAGACAAGGCAGTGGGTTAAGGGTCAGTGGGTCAGACCGGAATCAAACCGGGGATCAGACCGGTAATAAATATAAAAATAAAAATATATCTTAATATTTTAAAAATTTCAAAAATTATAAAATGGATGAGAGTAGACCAACTTAAGCTCCAGTACGTTTGAATTTTCCGGAACCAGCAGTAAATTGAATGGACCACATGTGACTCCTTTTTCAATTTCTTTTAATGTGAAAATCAAACATCAACAAACACTTTTTACCTCCTCTCATGTGAGCTCATTTTTCAATTTTTTTTATATGTAAATCAAACATCAAGCCATTACCAAGTCTGACACTTCCTGCCCCCTCACATACGCATGCCTTTATTGCATCTACTATTCCCCCTCTCTCTCACAGACCACTATTCCCCCTCTCTCTCACAGGCGGGGAGGGAACGATAAGCAGCAGGAGCGAATGAGAAGCAGTGATTCAGGATAGGAAACGAGAAGCAAGCGCTGGATCGTGGAGGTAGACTTGGAGACAGTGGTCACCTTCGTCATCCCTATCGATGGCCCTCCTTCTAAGCTCCAAGGAACCGTCTTCCTCAGCCGTCTATCTTCCATGATTCCATCACTAACACTTTCCTTCCTCCCATCTCCCTCTCCAACCTCTCGACGGCGGTGTTAAGATCGAAAAAAGCAGCTCCCTCACCGTTGTTTGCTCTCTCCTGTCTCTCCACGGTGCCTCTCTCTCTCTCTGTCCATTGTTCCTCACAGTCGCTTGCTCCCTCCCATCGCTTTTTTTTTTTTGTTTTAAAAAATAACCCGGTTGACTCGCCAAACTCGGCGGGTCAACCGGGTTGATCCCGGATAGCACCGAGTCAAAGCGAGTTGCCCCGAGTTAAGCTAACCCGGGGTCAGCTATCAGATCGGACCGGATTACCGGCTGGTTCGCCGGTTTCCGGTCTCACCCGGCCGGTCCGGTTTCGCATACACTGTTTATAAACCACATGATATCGTGGATTTCTATCTATAACTAAATTTTAAAATGAATTGTTAACCATATAAATCTTGTTAAATAACTGCATTGAGTTTTTTTGTCTTCCTCTACTTCTTTTAATGTAACTGTGAATCTTATTATGCATATTTGGAAGTTCATGTATTCACCAATAAAGGTTGCTCAAGTTAGTAAAGACAATCCATAAATACTTATGTAAGTACATATGTAAGTACCTATGTATATATATATATATATCATATTCAAATCTTGATTTTATTGGAGAATAATCTAAAAATACACATACATGTGTGTGTGTGTGTAAACGTGTTCTTTGCACTTGAGGTGTATCTGTTCATAATAAATCTAATGCTATGTTTGGTATGGTGGAATTGAGAGGTGGAATTGGAAATGGAATTCATTTTTGGTATGCTGGAATTGGAAATGGAAATTGAATTTAAAATGGGTAGAAATGAATTCTATGATGTAACCCATGAAATTGATTTTTTGACCTCTCATTTTTTTCCTTATGTTTATATCCATTTCCATCTCAATTTCTATCCTCATTTCCATCTTCATTTCCATCTCCATTTCTATCTCCATCTCCATTTCTATTTTCATCAAAATCAATTCCAACGTACCAAACAAGCATCCAAGTGACATAAAAAAGAAAAAGCAAGGAAAGTTCCTGTACTCCATGGGTCCCAAATTTTGGGGCCAACATACTACTTTTGCTTGTTTGGAAACATTATTTCCCAAACGGTACACACATTCCAATATAAAACTATCTCGAAATCTGTAAAAATCATTTCGAAATTCATTAATAATGAGCTCTTTTTTGTAGTTTTATACATAGGACCACTATGTTGTGGCGTTCATTTCACGTTTCATACAAGCTCCAAAGACTGAAGATTTTTGATGTGGGTGAAGACCATTAACAATTATGTTTTTATTTTTCTTTCATCTTTTTAAAAAGGAAAAAAAAGGAATATATATATCATCAAACCCGTGTGAATAGACAAAGACATAGATTTTACTTTCTCTTAAAGGAGAAACTATTTTTATCTATTTTTTGCCATAAGTATTTACAGGGGAAAATCGGTGATAAAAATTTAGGTGCCACACATAATGCAGTGTCATTTTATTATATTTTCTCTCCATCTGAATCCATTTTTTGCCATAAGTATTAAATTTTGGTGCCACACATAATTGGTGATATTATATAATTGCAACACACTTGACAATTTAAGGTGTGTGTATGTGCGCGAGCGCGCATTTCATTTATAGTTCAGTTTTTTGTTTGACCAACCATCTATAGTTGAGTTAACGACATATGAAGGATTTAGGCAAATAATCTTAATTATGATTGGTTATTTCTCAATGCCTATGGTCTCTATGGTAAATTTAGAATACTGTAATTTTAAAAAAGAAGATAAATTAATGAAAACTGAAATAATTATATCAAACGAACTTTTATCCCCCCAATTTTTGTAAAATAATAAGAATCAATCATAATTAATCATATGTATAAGACTATTTTATAGTGTAAATTGTATTATAAAAAGAGTCTAGTATTATTTTTCATACATTTGTCAAGTTATTTTTCATTTAATTTCTTTCTTTTTTATATTTTACATGTGATAGCGGAGGAGAAACGTGCTTTACCAGTTAGCCGAAAAAAAACGTGATTTACCTCATCGTAACAACGAATGCCAAAAGAAAAAGTACTTCCCCTGCTTCTTAATATAGTCTTGATAGACTTTTTTTAAAGATATAAATGAAGTCAAAGAAATTGTTTAAGATTATATATATTCTAAAATATTTATATGTATAATTATATCATGTAAGAGTTATATGTAGTGAAAAGAATGATAAATATATCAATTTATTTATTTTCTTTAGTCTCTAAAAAACAATAAAAAGAATAAAAGGAGGTATTATATTTTTATAATTTGATTTGTCACGCGCCTTTAAAACATATAAATTTATGTGTATAATTATATCATGTAAGAGTTATATGTAGTGAAAAGAATGATAAATATATCAATTTATTTATTTATTTTCTTTAGTCTCTAAAAAACAATAAGAAGAATAAAAGGAGGTATTATATTTCTATAATTTGATTTGTCACACGTCTTTAAAACATATAATCCTAAAAATTAAAAATAATGAATTTGTTTTGGAGTATCATGAGACCGACCATTAATGCTGGGAAAGACCATTAAGTAACAACTTTTCCCACCTCACACGGTTTGACTACTATGGACATGCATACCGCCAACCACGTTGACGCATAAGCAACAATTACAAAGCCAATCAATATTCCTATATATATATATATATATATATATATATATATATATAAACATTGTGTGCGTCGTGGGTGCACTCATTTGGCAACCTATCATTTTTTTTAAAAAAAATGGCAATGTTAAAGAGTCTCGAGTTTTACAAGTGAAGTATGATGTATAAAAAATAATAAATATATTAATTTATTTATTTCTTTAATTTTTCCAAAAACATCAATTGAACTTAACATTAAAAGTATAGGTAGTATGATTTTTTAAATTGATTTGTGACATGTCTTTAAAAAGAAATATAGGCATAAAAGTTAAAAGAAAATGAATTCTTTTTCAGAGTTTCATGGGACTCAGGTTTGGCAATTTTGTCTATTCTCACTATAAATACATTAAAAAAAGACCGAAGACTTCATACCATTAACAACTTATCCGATCTCACGCGGCATGACCAAATTAAATATTCCGATATATTTAATTGCAAATCCAATCAATATTCCGATATATATATATATATATATATAAAGACTGTGTGTGTCCATCGGAGCACTCATCTGGAGATCGATCAATCTAATTTGTGGGAACAAGTTAAATAGAGATGGGTGTGAGAGTGTTATTACTATTATGCTTTGCTATAACTTGCTTTGAGATTAATGGTGTTGTTGCCGCCAATATGATAGCAGAGCAGAAACATGCTCTGCTTCAGACCAAATGGTGGAATGATATTACCTACAACTCCTCCGACCCTTGTCACTGGGGAGAAATAGTCTGTGATGACTTCGGAAATGTTGTTGAGCTGTATCGACCACTGATTGCTACACAGCACCCTCGGCTAGCAGATCTCAACCTCACCGCAATTCCCAACCTACAAAATTTAAAGCTTTCTCAAATGGGATTGATAGGTAGCATTCCAAATCAGATAGGAGTTCTTCGTAATCTCTTATCATTGGATTTGTCTTATAACCATCTCACCAGTGAGATATGTGCTTTCCACTTAACTTGGCAACTCAATCAATTTTGAAATATTGTATTTACCTCTATACAATCTAATACTATTATATTGATAGGTAGCATTCCAATGCAGGTAGGAGATCTTTATAGTTTGAAATATTTGAAATTGTCTTATAACAATCTCACCTCACTGGTGAGTATATGCTTTCCACTTACCTTGAAAACTCATTCAATTTTGAAATATTATATTTATCTCTATACTACCTCATACGTTTTATAATGATAGGTACCATTCCAATACAAATAAATGATCTTCCAAATCTGGTGTATGTGAACCTGACTTATAACAATATCATTGGTGAGATACGTGCATTCCACGTACTTTGCAAATTCATTCAATTTAGAAATATTGTATTTACTTTTGAAATCATTTCTTAATTGTTGAAAACAATAAGGAAAAAAAAGTGATATTATCATAAGATTGAAAATCATTTTACAGAAATATTTAGATTAGTTGTCAACATCTTAAAAAGTCCTTAAAAACCATTAAAGAAAGGATTGTAATATTTTTTATACCTACAAAGACAAGTTCTTTAGCATATTTTGAGTAAACTAAAACAAAGTCGGATGGATGTGTACGAGTCAACTTTTTTTCATCTCACGCGGATGTGCATAAAGCCAAAGACACCTTGACGCGAAAACAATAATTGGTGGAAGTTTAGATATGATTATTATGAATGAGTTCGTGACATTACTGTCCAATTTACATATGTAGCCACATTAATGTCACTCGCTTTAGACTCTTCTTTTGAATTTAAACAGGAAAAATGTTTGAGATTATATATAATCCATTATTATATAAATATTTTTTTATTTTTTAATTCATTCAATTTCACATTGGAACCATTCATGCTCTTCTTATTTATTGATATGATAGATGCAAGTCTCCATCTCATAACGGTTATTTCTCAATGTTTGTAGTATCCATCGTAAATTTAAAATACGATTATAAAACTAAGTTAAATTAATGAAAGGGAAAATAAAGTATATTAAATGATATTTTCATTCTGTTTTCCACAATTTTTTTAAAATAATAAGATCTCGTTATCAGTTTGAAATTTATTATTTTTTATACATTTGAGGAGTCACTTTCATTTCATTTAATTTCTTTCTTTCTATCTTTATGCATGCAAGTAAATAGAAGTTATATTTGAAGGAGAAAACATTCAAGTTAAGAATTTAATATTGACTAACACATTTGAGAATGATCATTTCATTCCAGCCAGACGACACTTGGTTTTTCTTTTTAATGAATAATGGTGAAAGTCATTGGGTAGGCGCTGTCACTTTAAGGGGATTGAAGACTTTAATGTTGAGGAATACCATTAGCAACTTTTCCCATCTCACATGCTAAGACTACCACAAAAAAAGAAAACAAACGATCTCGAAGTGTAAACAATAATTTCAAAGCCATTCAATATTCTTCGACATATGAAGACTGTGTTTGTCTGTGGGTGCACTCATTTGGAGATCTATTAGTTTAATTTGTAGGAACAAATTAAGTAGAGATGGGTGTGAGAGTGTTATTGTTATTATGCTTTGTTATAACTTGCTTTGAGATTAAAGGTGAGGTAGGTATCAATATCACAGCAAAGGAGGACCATGTTCTGCTTCAGACCAAATGGTGGAATTGCTCCTTTGGCTCTTGTTACTGGGAAGGCTTTAATTGGAATGAAAATGGAAGCATTGTTGAGATGTATTCAACACAATTGACCGCTACACAACACCCTCGGCTTGCAGATCTTAACCTCACTGCATTTCCTAACCTAAAAAAGTTGATGCTTACTGAAATGGGTTTGATAGGTAGCATTCCGAATCAGATAGGAGTTTGTCGTAATCTCTTCCATTTGGACTTGTCTTATAACAATCTCACTGGTGAGATATATGCTTTCCACTTACCTTGCAAACCCCCTCAATTTTGAAATATTATATTTACCTCTATATAACCTAATACCTATTATATTGACAGGTACCATTCCATTGCAGATAGGAGCTCTTCTCGATCTGGAGTATTTGAACTTGTCTTATAACAATCTCACTGGTAGCTATGTGCTTTCCACTTACCTTGCAAACTCGCTCAATTTTGAAATACTGTATTTACCTCTGTACAACCTAATACATATTATATTGACAGGTACCATTCCAATGCAAATAGGATATCTTTATAGTTTGAAGTATTTGGACTTGTCTTATAACAATCTCACTGGTAAGCATGTGCTTTCCACTTACCTTGCAGACTCACTCAATTTTAAAATATTGTTTTTACCTCTATACAAACTAATACCTATTATATTGACAGATACCATTCCAATGCAAATAGGAGCTCTTTATAATCTCAAGAGTCTTCGTTTGTCTCGAAACAAGCTTATTGGTAAGCTAACGTTTTCCAATTACCTTGTAGACTCACTCAATTTTAAAATAATGTATTTACCTCTATACAATCTAATACCTATTATATTGACAGGTACCATTTCTATACAAATAGGAGCTCTTTATAATCTCAGTAGTCTTCATTTGTCTCAAAACAAGCTTACTGGTAAGCTATTGTTTACTCTTAACAAAATCATTTACATGTAAGTTATCATTCACTCTTAATGCCCAAAACCAATCTTGATTTAGAATAATCAAGGGAAAATATTTGTAGATAATATAGATTATTGTAGATTCCTTGTGTATGCTCTTTATTTGCTGTAAGCCATTGCCATTGATGTGCTTTGCTGTCCATTGATGTGATTTGCTGTCCATTGCTGTCCACTGCTGTAAACCACAACCTAGTTTCCTCCATCTCCTGTATATATACGTCTTCCTATCAATGAAATTATATCAAAGCATTTTACTCTGAATCCTCTACATGGTATCAGAGCCTCCCAACTCTGGGACTCAGTCTTCGTTCTCCTCGATGCACGCCTCTGTGCGTGAGTGAGTCTGAAGCACGCCTCTGTGCGTGCGTTGTCTCTGTCCAACCTTGTCTTCTTCCAGTCGAGACCTCTTCACGAGCTTGCTGTCTTCGAGTTCATCGCAAACGGAGCCACAGTTGCTCCGTCAAGCTCATCATTCTCAGTCTCCGTCTTAACCCGTCGCGAGTCTCCGTCATCAACCCGTTGCGAGTCTTCAGAGAAAGGAAACCAGGGGCTCGAGAGAGAAGAAACCAAGAGACAACGAGTTGAGAGCGTTGCTGTGCTAGGATTTCGAAGGCCGTCGTTTCTTCCCTCTGCGCAGCGACTCGAGTGTCCTCTTTCTGGAGCACCAACAGCGCAGTCTCCTTATTCTTCTCAAACACTACCCACGACGATCTCCACACTGCAGTCGATGGTGACCTCGTGCCTCTCGAGCTGAGAATGAGGAGCTCGTGGTATCTCGAGCGGTTCAAGACGACGACGACGACGAGTTGAGACGACGTCGTCTCTTCTGCTTAGGTCACTGTTCATTTTTCCTTTAACCCCTCAACTGCCAAATTTTGCAATTTAGTCCCTTAACTTTTAAAATATGCAATTTAGCCCCTTAACTTTCAAAAATTGCATTTTAACCCCCGATTTTTTTTCAAAATTGCAATATGACCCCTGGGCTTTCCAAAAATTGCAATTTTGCCCCTTCACGGTAATTCAAAAATGTTGTTCGCTCTCTTCTCATAAAGTCATTATGGCGTCGTCCGATGAATCTTCGACTCTTGGCGGAATAACATCTAGAGGCTCCACTGAGTCGACCTTTGTCTTTGATGGCTCCAGCTCTCCCGTATCTATTGTCTCTGAGAAGCTCAACCTCATGAATTACCGTGATTGGGCGCAGGCTGTCCGCCTAGCCGTGGGTGGTCGTGGCAAACTAGGATTCCTCACCGGAGACTCCCCAGCTCCGTCTGATGGACAGTCCGCAGCTATGCAACAGTGGCGTGTCGACAACGCCCTCGTCTCCGCCTTATTGATAAATGCCATGACACCACAGATCAAACTGAGCTTCATGTATTTACCAACAGCTAAAGACATCTGGGATGTTGTTCGTGATTCATACATCGATTACAAGGACCTATCACATCTCTATGACCTACGCCGCTTCTGTTGGAAGTCATCTCAAAACTCTCGCAGTGTTACTAAGTACTGGCTAGAGCTTGTTGCACTTTGGCAGGAAATTGATATGCTAACTAATGAAACTTGGACATCAGCTGCAGATTCTGCCCGTCAAAGAAAGAATATCGACACTGATCGAGTATTTCTTTTCCTTGCGGGTTTAAACACAGACTTTGATGTTGTTCGGGCTCGTATACTCAGTTCATCTAGCCTTCCCTCTCCTCGTGAGGTATATGCAGAAGTTCGGCGTGAAGAATCTCGTCGTCAGGTTATGCTTTCTAACCAGATGGGTCCCACAGTTGACTCTGCTGCTCTGGTTAGTAAGAATGCTTCTATTCCTCATTCTGTTAAACCAATAACAGTTTATGAGTATTGCAAGAAAGTGGGCCACAGTCGTGACCGTTGCTGGGATCTTTATGGAAAACCACCAGACTGGAAGACCCGCAAAGGGAAGCCACGGGCTCATCACGTCGCACAGGACAACAATATCCCTTTTGCTCGTCCTTCCGAGGTAGTAAGTACTGATCAAATGACTGAAGTAATTAACCTTCTTAAAGGGCTCCAGGCTCAACATATGGCACCATCTACTGCTACTGTTGCTCATAAAGGTACTTCCTCGGTTGCTCTTCATACCTCCTTTCTTCCTTCCAAGTAGATTGTTGATAGTGGTGCCTCTAATCATATGACTTCTGAGGCCCGTATGTTTGTCTCCTATCGTCCTTCAGCGGGCAATGAACAAATCACGACTGCCACAGGTTCATCAGCTGGCACCGGCACTGTTCAACTGTCTAATAAGATTCACGTTGATTCAGTGTTACATGTGCCACATTTAGCTTGTAATCTTTTGTCCATTAGCAAGCTAACTAAGCATACCAACTACTCTGCTCATTTTTTCCCTACTCGATGTATTTTTCAGGATCTCACATCGAGGAAGATCATTGGCACGGCTGATGAATATGATGGACTCTACTACCCGGATGGTCCAACCGTGAGTACCTTGCATTCCCAATTTTGTCTGTCAACCTCCACGGCCGATGATGATTCCATTGTCCTTTGGCATAAACGATTGGGACATCCTAGTTTCTCGTATTTACAAAAGTTATTTCCTTCACTTTCTGAAAATAAACAAGCGATTTTTTGCTGTGATGTTTGTGAAATGGCTAAACACCATCGTACTATTTTCTCTCCTTCTATATATAAATCCACTCGTCCTTTCTCAATTATTCATAGTGATGTCTGGGGTCTCTCTCGCATTCCCAATCGCACACGCTCTAAGTACTTTGTTACATTCATTGATGATCACACACAAATGTGTTGGGTCTACCTTTTAAAAGACAAATCTGATGTCACTCCCATCTTTATGAACTTTTTTTAGTACATTTGAAACCAATTTGACACTACCATTCAAGTCCTTTACACTGACAATGGGACTGAATATTTCAATCATTCCCTTGACGTCTTCCTAAAGTCTCATGGCATTGTGCATAAGAGCAGTTGTCCCCATAGTCCCTAGCAGAATGGCATTGCTGAACGAAAAAACCGTCATCTTCTTGAGACTGCTCGGGCCATCCTATATACATGTCATTTTTTGAAATATTTTTGGGGGGATGCCATCCTCACTGCCACCCATCTTATTAATCGTCTTCCTAGTCGCGTTCTTTCCTTTGTCTCTCCTCTAGACAAACTACGAGAAACCCACTCCGTTATACATCTCGACTATACCCTCCCTCTCCGTGTGTTTGGTTGCTCAGTTTATGTACACCTTCATAATCCACCAAGAAAATTTCACCCACGTGCTGTTAAATGCCTATTCTTAGGCTACTCCAGTTCTCAAAAAGGCTATAAATGTTATGACCCTACCTCCAACCACCTCTTTGTTAGTCGAGATGTCACATTCATGGAATCCGACACATTCTTCTCCCAGTCTTCCCTTCAGGGGGAGATGTGGAGTGAATTCCAACCTGAAGAGAATATTCCTGAACCTATACCTGAGTTATTCCCACCAAATCCAATCCAAAAGGTATACTCACGAAGGAACAAACTGGTATCTGTATCCAACATTCCGGAAGACGTGCCAATATCTGAATCGGTGATGGATCCTACAACTGGGGAAATACATGACAACATTGAACTTCCTGAGGTATCTCAGTTACCGATAGCTATACGGAAGGGAAAACGCTCTTGCACTCAACATCCCATTCATAAGTATGTTTCATATGCCACTCTTTCTCACAATTATCGTACTTTTGTTACTAATCTTGATAAGATCAGAGTGCCTAGCAATATTCATGAAGCTCTTACAACTCCTGAATGGAAAAATGCTGTCCTAGAGGAAATGAGGGCCCTCGAGAAAAATGACACTTGGGAGGTAACAGACCTTCCAAAAGGTAAAAAACTGGTAGGCTGCAAGTGGGTCTTTACTCCTAAATACAATGTCGATGGAAGTCTCAACAAGTACAAAGCCAGACTTGTAGCCAAGGGTTTCACACAGACATACGGTCTTGACTATCATGAAACTTTTGCACCTGTGGCAAAACTCAACACAATTAGAGTCCTACTGTCTATTGCAGCAAATCTTGACTGGCCACTCCAGAAACTGGATATTAAAAATGCTTTTCTAAATGGTGATTTGAAAGAAGAGGTGTATATGACACTTCCACCAGGTTTTGAGAAAAACAAGCATCATCAAGCGTGTAGACTAAAGAAATCAATTTATGGTTTGAAGCAGTCACCCAGAGCCTGGTTTGATAGATTTTCTACTACTCTTAAATCAGAAGGCTACACTCAAAGTTTATCAGACCACACCATGTTCATTCTAAGAAATGCTACCTTGACAACTATCCTTATTGTGTATGTCGATGATATCATTATGACAGGAAATGATGTGCAAGAAATGGAACGAATCAAGAAAGCACTGAATAAGGCATTTGAAGTTAAAGACCTTGGACAGTTAAAATATTTCCTCGGAATGGAGGTGGCAAGATCAAAGAAAGGGATCTATGTCTCTCAACGCAAGTATATTATCGACCTACTCAAAGAAACAGGTATGTTGGGATGCAAACCTTGAAGAGTGCCAGTTAGCACTAAAAAGGAAAGGATCGAGATGAATGTGAAACCTGCGAAGACAGAGAGAGAAGTAAACAAGAGAAAGAAACAGGAAAAGGATGAAGTGCCAACTGACAAAGGAAGATATCAGAGATTAATGGGAAAGCTCATCTACTTATCACATACTCGTCCAGACATTGCCTTTGCTGTTAGCGTTGCAAGTCAACACATGCATGATCCAAAGAAAAAACATATGGATGCAGCTTACAGAATCTTATGATATCTAAAAGGTATACCTGGCCGGGGTCTCTTCTTCAAAAAGAATGATCTCAGGACCATTGATATTTATACCGATGCGGATTGGGCAGGTGATAAAAAGGATAGTCGATCCACCTTAGGTTATTGCACCTTCGTATGGGGAAACTTAGTCACTTGGCAAAGTCAAAAACAAAGAGTTGTAGCAAGAAGCAGCGCTGAATCTGAGTTAAGAGCACTCGCCTAAGGTATCATGGAGGGACTATGGCTACAGAGAGTAACCAATGAGGTACGGATACGGGTTGACTCTCCATTAAAGCTCTATTGTGACAATAAAGCAGCAATAAGTATGGCCCTGAATCCGATTCAACATAGTAGAACCAAACATGTTGAAGTTGACCGACATTTCATTAGAGAAAAAGTAGAAGATGAGATTATCTGCCTATCCTATGTTCCTACAAAGTTGCAACTTGCAGATATACTAACCAAGGGATTGTCACAAGAGGTATTCGAAGGTTTTGTAAACAAGTTGGACTTGACTGACATCTATGATCCAACTTGAGGGGAAGTGTAGATAATATAGATTATTGTAGATTCCTTGTGTCTGCTCTTTATTTGCTATAAGCCATTGCCATTGATGTGCTTTGCTGTCCATTGCTGTAAACCACAGCCTAGTTTCCTCCATCTCCTGTATATATACGTCTTCCTATCAATGGAATTATATCAAAGCATTTTACTCTGAATCCTCTACAATATTTGATAGGAAGTATTCCAAATCATATAGGATCTCTTCATAATCTGCAGTATTTGGACTTTTCTTATAACAATCTCACTAGTAAGATATATGCTAGTCACTTACCTTGCAAACTTACTCAAGTTTGGAATATCGTATTTACTTCTATACAACCTCATACCTATATATATTGGCATATACCATTCCATTACAGATAAGAGCTCTTTATAATCTCACGTATCTAGACTTGTAACAATCTTGATGGTGAGTTCTTTTTTACTCCTACTACACTTAGTTTTTATTTGACGAGATACCTTGAGCACATTTGCAACTCAAAGAATGTATTTTGATATGTACAGTTCTAACTCAGATAAGGGCTCTTGATGATCTATTAAGTTTGTATTTATCTTGCAACAGTGTTATATGTGTTACTAAAACTTTCTTATAATTGTTGATTTGCCTTTGGGTTTTGTGACAAATCTCAAGATCTTATATTTGTCCTCAAATTTATACATTGCAGGTGATATCCCTTCTTCACTTATCAATTTGATAAATTTAGAAAACTTTGATATTTCTCAAAATAAATTAAGTGGTACTATACCAGTGGAGTTTGGACAACTCTTTCATCTTTCTACTCTAAATATTTCCCAAAATAATTTGATCAGGGATGTGCCCTACTTTGAAATCCATTTTGAATTTCAAGGTAACTTTTCTTACAACAAAATTAATGGAGTATTACCATCTAGAGTGTGTCGTTTTCCACCAAGTTGTAGCTTTGATTTGAGTTACAATAATATCTTAGGTAGTATACCAAAAGAACTTGGTGAGCTACACTACATCAACTTGTCGCATAATCATCTTAGCGGCTATATTCCAAGTGAAGTGTATAAAAGATTTCCACGTGATATTTTCAATGGTAATATAGAATTACTTGGTCCAGAGAAGATACATCATTCTTTTAAAGGGCAATCCTTATTGAAAATCATTATTCCCTTAAAAATTGTTCTTGTCATCATATTTGTTGTGGGCTTCATCTTATTTGAATCTTTCAAAAAGAACAAGAAATCCAACATTGAGACAAAAGAAACAAAGAATGGTGATCTTTTTTCCATATGGAATTTTGATGGAAAAATTGCATATAAGGATATCATTGAAGCAACATGGGACTTTGACATCAAATACTGTATTGGAACTGGTGCCTACGGAAGTGTTTATAGAGCACAACTTCCTGGTGGAGAAGTTGTAGCATTGAAAAAGCTTCATAGAGGAGAATATGGGAACACATCTTTTGCCGAAAGTTTTCATAATGAAGTGAAGATGTTAAGCAAAATTCGGCATCACAATATTATAAAGCTCCATGGTTATTGTTTGCATAATCAATGCATGTTTCTCATCTATGAATACATGGAAAGGGGAAGCCTTTTTTATATCTTGAATAATGATGAAGAAGCTATAGAGTTCGATTGGAGCAAGAGAGTGAATGCAATCAAAGGAATAGCAAATGCTTTGTTCTACATGCATCATCTTTGTGCTCCTCTAATCATCCATCGAGACATAACAAGTGGCAATGTATTGTTGAACTCAAAGATTCACGCTTTTGTATCTGACTTTGGAACAGCCAGAATCATTGATCCATATACATCTAATCAAACTCTCATAGTTGGTACTTATGGCTATGTTGCTCCAGGTTAGCTTTTTCTATTCTTTAATGCTAGTTTTGTTTTGTTTTATTGTTAGAGTTATTTACCTTGGGATAAATACTCGTTTGATTTTTGGTCCATTGCAGAACTTGCATACACCTTAGTTGTGACTGAAAAATGTGATGTTTATAGTTTTGGAGTAGTGACATTGGAAACCATCATGGGCAGGCATCCTAGAGATTTGTTATTATCGTTTTTGAAGACAAATAATGAAATCATTTTCCTAAAAGATGTCTTAGACCCACGTCTTCCACTGTCATCACGAAAAGATGCAAGAGATGTGACTCTTTTGGTGACAATAGCATTTTCATGCTTGAATCCATCTCCAAAATCTCGACCATCAATGCAGCAAGTGTCTCAAAGGCTTTTATCCTCCAACCTCCCATTAGCCATTCATTTTAATAATATCACTATCCAACATATAGTGAATAATCAAGATATGTTTGTTTGGTAGCTCAATTGCGACCTCTAAGGACTTCTCCATTGCTGCAAGTTCTAGATTTGAAATTATCGATATGTTTAATTTTTTGCAGTTGATATTTGTCCAATCGTGAACACTTTACATTTCAAGTTTGGCATAATCTTATTTTGTTAAAATAGCAAGGTATTAAAATTGAATTGTAAGGAATTTGGATGTATATAAAAGCAACTATCAAGATTTCAAGTGTTAAGTTATGGAACAAGATAAATAAGAACTCAAAATACAATAGACACACACACACACACACACACTTTTAAGTTGTACGTAACCATTAAGTTATTAAGCAAAAATGTAGTGGCAAATTCAATGAGCACAATTTGTGCTCGTTTTGGCTCGATCATACATTTCTTACAACAATCACACCATGATGAAAGAGTGATGTCAAGATGGAAGTAAAACAAGCTGCAGTGAAAATCATATATGTGTTAACGCTGTTCAGTCTTGTAATAATGTTTTGTAACTTTGTACATCTAAACCATTCATTTTATGATTTAAAGATGGAGAAGAGATTTTGAGTGAGAGAGAGATGAAAAAGAGAGTTCCAAGTGACTTTGCGAATAATTTTCGTACTTGGAGAGGAAGAAACTAGAATTAGACATTATATTCAGAGCCACGAGAGAAAAGAAACTTCCTAGAGCTACTAGGACATCAAAATATACGAAGGCCATTGCACATGAAACAAACTTTTGACAAGAGAAAAGATATTAAATTGGCGGCCTTTGATGCTACCTATAACACCCGTTCTTTAATTTTACCCATTCTAAATCCATTTAGGAAAAAGAATCCTACCTTTCAATAAAATATCTTTTGTCCACATTTCTTAGAATGGGATTTTCCAAAAAGAAAACAGGAAACTTTTAGAAAACTTTTATATAAAGCTGTCATTCCCAATTGGATCCAAAAAGCCGGGTTCAATCCTAAGTTTTTACTCTGTAATTGTAGATTGAAAACAACTTTTTCCTTTTAAACCGCTCTTTAGGTTCATCTACTCATGATAATTCTTTAATATTTATTGGTTATTTGTTAAGGATAACACTTACAAGTACATCACAGAATGACATTCCACTCACCTATAACTTCAGTCTCATATTACTATAAACATAATTTATAGAATCATTTATACATATCCATTTAGTCATCTAAGCTTATATCAAAATAATCCTTAACCATTAATTTAAACCAAGTTTATATATGAAAGGGGTTATTCCATATTCCTTTTCATTATCCATCATTCTCACCTTCTATGCTTTCCTTATCATCCCTTCGTTGCCTTTTGAGCTGCCTGCCTTTGATGTAGTTTGTTGAAAGGGAGGGTGAGATTCAAAAATTCCCATAGAAACCATAATTTATCATATACCCTCATATATAATTCAGAATCATACAAAAACAAACCACATGTTCATATAGCATTTATATGGCAACAATTCACATCACGAGGTTCTCCCTCAACAACTTTGCACATCACAATGCCATGGACAATAATAAATTGCATAACACACAATTACGTACTCCCACTTGAGTACTGCTCAATTACTGATCATCTAAATAATCATCCCTTCTCATAACCTGCTATTCTACAAAGCTTGCAAAGCAATATGTTTACTCTTTCACAAGTACCACTCCGTTAAGAGCATAGAATCATTCTTTCACAGAACCAATTGATCCACATATCATAGCAAGCATAAAACATGACACAAACAATCATGAAAAATTAAATACACAAGAATAAGATAAAAAGGGTTTCTACCTGTTTTCTTTTGTTTATCGTTACCTCCTTCGGCAATCCCTTTTCCAAACCTCCTTGAAGTGCTCAAGCATATGTCAGATCCTAAAAAATATACACATATAATATTACGTTAATTATACATTTATCTAGATTTATTTAACTCATCTTTCTCTCCTAACCCCACTAGCCCTTTACATTATTTAACTTCCTTTCCTTGACTTTTGAATTTTTCAATTAATTTTGGAAAATCATAACTTGTTCCACATAATTCCAAATATAATGGTTCAGTCTTCTGTTTGAATCTCTCCATTCTTTCAAGGAAAATTACCATTCACTAATTATTGTACATCAATATCCTCAAATCAATGCTCAAAAGTTGCTTCTTGATAAGCAAGTTTTCCAAATTTCCAAATTTACGAACCAAATTTTATTGGTTTATAACTTACAATTCACTTGTCCAAATAAAGCATTTTAGTACTTATTTCAAAGCTTGTTATGAGTATTATATATTTACCAAATTGCATGGTTAACAAAGACCATTTGACTATTTAAAAATATGTTCAAAGATACGTGTCTAAAATAAAAGCTTAATTGCTTTTATTTCAATATTCTTGCCACTTTACCTTTAGTTTTCTTATCCAATTTATCTAAAAGTGGCAACATTGAATTTCAATCTTTCCATCATTTAAACATTCAAACTTTACTTGATTCTTGTCAAATATTCCCAGAAACTCTAAACTTCATGCTATTTCTCTAAAGCAAACCATGTAATCCCTAATCACCAAAAATCTGAAATTCAACACCATGAAGTTTTCAAAATACGATTCTCAGCTCATCTTGCAATTTTTCTTATGCTTAAAATGTTGAAATTCATTTTATCACTTATTTCATAGTGGACTAAAACTTAATTCCAGAAATCAATAGGGCCAAGAAGTTTTTTTTATGCAAACTCATATCAGCACCTCAATTCAAATTCCATTCAATATCCTTCCAATATTTCACTGATACGTATACACACACAATACACAGATAACATAAATTTCCCAGCAAGTTGACAAATTCCTTTGATCCATCAAAACTTCCCTTTTGTATCATGAAGCATTTTTCTTAATAAAACCACCTATTACCTTATAAATGAATTGTACAGTAACATTTATACTATAATACACTTCACTAAATCTTTTCAACCTCCGATCTTCAAGAGACAGAGGATTTTACTCATAAGCAAACATTTATCCTTTTAGTCCACCAACTCAACAGAAAAATTCACATGCGATCCTCAAAGATTAAGTACCCGAGACCCTTTTCAAGAAAACAAGCTCCCTTGTTTTCTTTTAACAACACAGAGGAAGAAAAAGAACATGCATGCTCAATTAATGACTCTTATACACCCTAAACACCAACCTTTAGCTTAAATCTAAGGATAAGACCAGAAAATGAAAAATGGGGAGATCATTGTGCACACGAGCAGATATCCGTTATTCAGAGCTTCAAAAATCAAAACATTTTACATGCATCACTTGACTTCAACTTCCATTACATTCTAAACACTTAAATTTAACTTTAATTGGGGTTGCTCTTCCTTTCTTGGCAAAGAACAGCACATAAACACCGTTCACATGCACAGTGAGCACATGCACACAGACCTCAGTTTTGGCAAAGAACATCATGCATGGCTCACATCAACCCACAGAGCTCAAATCTTACACATAAAAAGTGATTAATCGGTGAAATTTCTTTAATGCTTTTGGTTTATCAACTGTTCGAAGCTCAAACCCACCCGAAAAATGGATTCAGAGATAGAAAGGAAGAAGCAGAGCTTACCTGGCCCGAGATCCTTGGTTGCATGCGCTTTCTAACCGCTTCTCTGGCGAGTTCTACAACACCGACGGCGAGCTTCTCCACTGCTCTCTCTCTCTCTCTCTCTCTCTCTCTCTCACTACTTGCTACTACTTTCGAAAGGAGAAGATGAGATGAATGGGCAAGCTGAGAACAGTGGCTCTAATGCCTCTGCCACATGTGAGGCATGTCTGCTCTCCATATATATTTTTTAATAATCCAAAATGCTATAAAATATTTCAATGAGTAACTTTCCTCCTCAAAACTCAACCCTTCACATGTAAAATAATTATTCTGATAAATTCTGATAAATTTTCTTATTTTTTTAAATTTTCTTAAAATAACTTTTGGTCTAAAATTTTATCCATGTAATCCAAAAATTGTTTAATTGACTTGCCAAAGCCTCGATTACATTTTATATTACATCAGTCAAAATTTGGGATGTTACACTACCAAAATTTAATTATGCACTGCAAATGTACGGATCGCGAAAATAGCATATGATAAATCAAGGTTCTCCATAAAAGACTAAATTTGATAGGTAAATAGACACTAGAAATATAGTTTTTGTTTAGGTCAAGCAAATCAAAATTGGAATAATGAAAATATAAATTTAAATGAATAAAAGATTAAGTCTTATGCGTTAGACAATATTAATTGACACAAGCAACATAGAGTGACTAATCCATTTTTTAAGTGTTAGAACATGTAATTACTTAAACAAATATATTTACATTTTAACTTGTTAATCTAGAGTGCAAATAGATGTAACGTTTCCCAATTCTACAGCGCTCTCTCAAATAAAATTAGTATTCCTTATATAGTTATTCAAAATGCAATAGCTCAAACAATTTCACTCTAACATGATTATATGAGTCTTGAGGTATATTACTATCATAAAGACAAATTAGAATAAATTTTAATTTTATATTACTCAGTTTAAATGTATAATTTAGATCCCACTCCCAAAATTAATGTAAATTCCCAACATTCATACTTATTGTTGATAAGGTAATAAGTAGATAATAAAATTTAAACATTAATAAATACAATTGAAATTCCTAAAAAACTTTAAATTATTATTATTTTTTATCTGTTATAATTTAATAATCCCTAATATAATGCACTATTTGATAAATTTATTATTTTAAATTTAAAATATTTTAAAATTATATTGATAACTCTTCAAGTATATCAAAAATATATCTTAAAATATTAAAAATTGGAGAGTTATCACTTTTTCTTTTTTTTTCTATAGTAATTTTGACTAAATAAAAAGCCTTCCATAATTTTTAAAACAAAAAGCTAGAGATCATATACGCAAATCCATTACTTCATTTCAAGGTAAGCGTTAACAAGCTTGATTAATTCATAAGCCTCCTCCATAGTTTTAAATATTTGATTCAATTGTGCCCAATTCACAGGCTATATGTTTATGTTCATTGCTTTTAGACGTCTTTAAAGTTAACATTGGAACCTTTTGAATTCCTTCTTTTAAAAAAAAGAAAGAGAGAGAATATGTCACTTTTGTTATAAAACTAAAAGTAAATATGAGAAAACAGATAAGATAAGAAGAGAAAATCATAGAGAAATTAGAAGCAGAATTTGGGATAAGGGACAAGAGAATAAGAGAAGAGAAAATGGGAGAGCAATTCTTATTCTTTTTCGTGTTCTATCTCTTCTTAATATCATGTACATAGTTGGTATTTATAAGTCTCAAAGAGTGACTTTCAAAAATCATGTACAATGAATAGCACAATAATACAAACGAATATACATTGAGACTCTTTGAATTATTCATGAATATGAATGTTCATTGAATAACTTTTTAGTTCTTCAATAACAATTCATGTGTATCTTTTATGATGGAGGAAGTCAAGAGTCAATTAACATCTAACTATTTAATATATTTATAACACTCCCCCTTGGATGTACATTATAAATGTGTCTCATTAAAAACTTTAACTAGGAAAACCTAGTGGGACAAAACCTAGTTAAAGAAAAGAGTACATCATTCATTGATACACCATTCAGTGCTACCTCATTACAAATCTTTCTACGAAAACCTAGTGGGACAAAATCTAGATAAAAAAAAGAGTACGACGTGAATCAACTCCCCCTTATGACGACATCACTTGAGATCTTTGAGTTTGCGAAGACTGAAGCCATCGACAAGCTTTTGAAAGATTGCACTTGGAAAAGACTTGGTGAATAAATCTACAAGATTTTCATTGAAACGGATATGTTGGATATCAATTTCACCATCCCTTTGAAGATCACGAGTGAAGAAGATTTTTGGTGATATATACTTTGTTCTATCACCTTTGATGTCCCTTCCTTTAGTTGGACAATACATACAGCATTATCCTCATACAGGATTGTCAAGATCTTTTTTCTGAAGATAAACCACAAGTTGTTCGTATGTGATGTATTATTGACCTCAACTAAACACAATCTCGACTTGCTTCATAGATTGCTAGAATTTCAGCATGGTTAGATGATGTCACTACAAAAAAATGTTTCATTCCTACGGCTTTTAATCCGCATGAATAAGGTTCGTATGAATTCATTTTCCTGCAGATTTCAAATCGGCAGATAATTACCTGCGGATTTTCCTGCGCAGGAAAATTCGTAAGTATTGTGCATGTGGTTTAAAAAGTGTTTTTAATAAATAAATATGTGTATTTTTTGTATTATAAAATCTAAAAAATAACTAAAAATGTAGAATTCAATAAATCAATATCATCACAAAAAATAACTAAATTTTTTTTTTCATAAAATAAACTAGAATGAATCAATATCATCACCAAAAATATATATTTCATTAAAAATTCACTGGACCAAAACATTCATATTAAGACTTGGCAAATCCATTACATATGGACAAAAAAGACACATGGACAGCTGCTTTTAATATAATATAATATACATATGGACCCGGCAATCCTTTTACTAGCACCACCACCAGCTGCTTCAACATGGACAACTTTTTATCTTTTTCAACATCCACAAGAATGATATCAGCCTTAAAACCCTATCCTCCTAAAGAAAATATTAGAGAATAAACCATAAAACTATATATAGAGAATTAAAATGTACCGGTAATAGGTAGCTGTGTAATATTAATGGCACCCACACATATCCATTTAGCAGTTTCAGTACCAAATGCAACTGGAAGTGACTGTTGGAAAAATAGAAATGTCAGGCAGAAGCAGTAACTTCAGTTAATGTGCAAAACCAGATATTATAGAACTAACCTTTACAAAAATCAAAAGATGTCACCAAAAGAAAAATCAAAAGATAGGACAATAGAACAACCTGAAGTCCTAGAGCTCTATCCCCTTCAACACTTTTGAAGTCATTGACAATGGGGATTCCCAACTGACATGTACAACGTAACAATATCACACACCTTATCAAAAAACATAACATGAGATAGATAATGAATATAACAAGCTACTAAATTATGCCTTCTAGATACTCCGGCTATGCTGTATAGCAGTATGAGAATAACAATATCAGACGTAAGAGTTCCAAACAAAGCCTAGAGGTAGTGGTAATGAAAAAGGAGGAGCAGAGTATACATATGACAGCAATGACAAATCAAGATTCATGCCAATGTTTAACATTATGGTAAGCTAAAAGAAATACCAGAAGCAGCAGCACCACAAATTACACCTCAAACCAATGGAGGCCAAGTGACAGGCTTTGTAAGTTGAAGGCGAATCTTCCATTTGTTCTGCAAAAAATATTGCAAAATGAGCTGTAAGTAATTATGTTCCGGATGGTGCAAAATCATCCATTTTAATTCATTATTTACTGTGTAACAAATCAAAAGACTAGAGATTCCAAGAGGTGGCAGAGAATTGAATAACTGGAAGCTATGGTTATACTTGATTTGTTTGTCTCAGAATGTTTAATTGCACTAATAACAAAACTGCTTAAAACAACATTACCATAAATATTCTGCATTTCAAAATAAAAACATAATTAAGATCAACTGACCACTTATGCCATCTACACAATCTAGCCAAAGTGTATAAAGTCTTATCTCCATATTTAAAAAAACAAAAGGAATAAAAAGAAAAGGCAATTATTAGACCCAATAAAACAACTAAAAGCAGCTCAAATCTGTATTCTCCTCGCTGCAATGATAAGAAACCAATTATCAGACCCAATAAAACAACAAAAAGCAAAATCTCAATATAATAATAGAGCAATTACGAGTCTCACTTTTTCCTTTATCTAATGCATTCTTATTCAACTAAAAGATGTAACAAAATCTCATGAGAGCTACAACTTATTTCACTAAAAGAGAAATAAAAGATTATGTTATCAATTACTCAAGTGTTAATTAGAACAAGCAACTCAAAGATTCCACTGTATACATGATCTGTTATAATAATTCCACCAAGGTAGCTAAGCCTATAAATCTTCAGTAACAGAACATCCCACAACTCACTAAGATATCACACAATTAAAGATTAGTAGCTTTTCAAATACTACACCACCATTACGATTCACATGACACTAATAACATTAGGAAATAACTTACCTTAGTACAGTTATTGGGATGTAAATCAGTGCTTTTGATGTAAAGAATTAGGATGTAAATAGTGCCTTGGTTTCGATTTATGATATTTTAACATTGTGCTGTGAAGGAAGAGCTACAATATGCCATAGATAGTTGAGCATCGAGTGATAAAATGAAGATGGAGCTAATTTAATATGCATTTTCAATGTACGATAAAGAAAGTGAATGGAAGAAAAATGAATTTGCTTAGCTGGAGTGATGCCACAAAGGGTATGATTAAAATGTAAACTACAAAGCCCCAATATAATCTCCACTCGCTCGAAATTAAAAAAATAGAAATTAGAACCTGCTTGCATCAGTAACAGGAGCGATGCCATAAAGGGTGTGATTACAATGTAAACTACAAAGCCCCAATAGAATCTCCACTCGCTCAAAATTTCAAAAAAGAAAAAGAAGAAATTGGAAGGAGTGATGCCATAAAGGGTGCGATTGAATAGAACGACCAAGAGGGAAGCAGCATCAATGTAGATGGGTAAGGTACGAACGATGTCATCATTTTGGGAGACCCAATCGGCAACCTAGTCCCATTTGGGCTTAGGCACTCTGTAATTAGGTTTGTAATTGGCGATTGTAGGATTGGATGAAGAAGATGAAGAAGGCGAAACACGAAAATGGCCGAGAAAGAGACCGAGAGTGGTGTGGGACTGTGAGTTAGGGTTAGGATTTCGTGAGAGCAAGAGATGGCGTCGTCAGTCGGTGGAAGCAAGATTTTGAAAGTGGTCAGGCCGAGCGGGAGTTCATATGAAAGTGGTAGTTCACCTGCGGAATTTGAATCTGCAGGTTTACTTTAGCTGTGGATTTTTTTTCCACACGTATTTTACATGGAGATTTAAAATCCGGAGGAATTTTTACCTACAAAAATAAAATCAGCAGGTGTTTTACTTGTAGATTCTACAGGTATTTTTATTGGAGGGAAAAATCGGCAGGTATTTTACTACGGATTCAAATTCGTAGGTAAATGGGCAGCAAATTTCCTGTGAAACTTTTCCGCAGAAAAAATCTACAGGTATTGCTTTTATTTTACTAATGGGATGTGGCTGATATAGATTGTTTCATAAATTGCCATGAAATAGTTGCACCTCCACATATAAACAGATAGTCAGCTTGTGATTTACCATCATGTAGATCGAACAAAAATCCAGCATATGCATAACTAACCAGTTCATGCTTAGATTTATTTAAGTAGAATATCCCCATATCCATAGTGCCTTTGAGATAACGGAGAATATGTTTCACTCCATCCAATGCCTTCGTGTTGGTGAAGAACTATATCTTACTAATAAATTAACAGCAAATGATATATCAGGAAGTGTGTTCGTTGTCTAGCTTACCACAAGCCTACGGGTCGCAAGTAGTATAAAAATATCGTTCCTAAGAGGACTAACGTATAAGCGAGTTAGTCAATGCAATTATGTAATTAATTAGGTTGAGTGAATCAATTGAGTAATTTGTGTTCTAAAGATTTATCAAATTCAATAAAAATTAACAATAAAATGAGGAAGACAAATTGAAATTCTAATTCAAAGATTGAAGGTGCCTATGATTATTTTTCATCATTGCAATTTCACGAGATTTAAATACATACAACTCTGTTAGTGATTAATTGACATTACATGCTTCTCTAAGGTTCAAAAAGTAATTGATTAAGCGTTCTCAAGCAACCTTAATACGACAATGCCAAGTTAGTAACTATATCTCTATGTTACCAACAAACAATCAATTTTATTGCTAAACTTCAAGTCTAGCATAATTTTATCTAAGTCCTACAATTAAATTAACTCTCTTAAGCTTTGTTCAATTGGATAAATCAATCTAAATGGTGGCCATTCAATTAGAAACATTAGGCACAAGATAAAATTAACATGTAATCATCACTAATCACTAAAGAGAGTATTATCCAATCTCAATCCATGTAATGGTTCAAAATAATCCTAGACAAGTCAATTTAGCCACCCAACATCTCACTGACAAGAGTAATACAGTTAGGAATTAAAGCCATAGAGGAGCTAAGAACAAGATGAACAGGGAACAACTGAATCAACTAGTTGCTTCACATCTCTGTGAATCACTCTCTCGTTCCAGCTTTCTTCCCTCTTTGTTTGCTCTTGTCTCCCACAGACAATGCACAAGCACATTCATCCAAACAGTCGAGCTGCCCTGCACAGTGATGCCTCTCGGATGACGTACTCACACTCCTCAGGGCCGGCACCTCCCTCAAACAGTGATCTCTGCCTCTACTGCAACGGAGGCGAAGAAGGAACGTGCCACTCACTCCTCCCTATGTCTGAGTTGTTCAGCGCCCAAGCACCCACGGCTCCAGCTCCCTTCAACACTCTCAGCTCCAGGCGATGCTCCAACTGCTACCTCTCTCAAGGTCGACACCTCTAGTTGTTGTCTTCTCTTTCTCGACTGGTCTAATCAGTTCCCGGCTCTAGCACCCCTCTTTCCTTTGCTGTGACGGAGATGACGAAGGAGCACTGATGCTTCTCCTCTTAGCTCTCGACGTTCTTTTTTCGTCCTCCACAGCTAAAGCCCATGACTCAGCTCAACTCCTTGTCACCTCCCGTTTTTTTTGGTTTCGTGCCCTCCGTTTTCCCTTCACATTGTCGTCTCCTCCCTCTCTCTTTTCCAATCCGTCCAGCTCTTAGGTCTCCCAAGTGTTCAACTGCTGGACTCCTCAAACGGTGCGTATCGATTCAGCCAAATGTTCCCAATGCTCAGTAGAGCTGGGAAACAGGCTGCCCGTGGGCCCGCATGCCAACCCGTCCCAGTCCACCCGAGGCTATGCAGTTCAACAAGATAAAATTTTTTATTTTTTTTATTTTTTTATTTTAAAAATTTTACATAAAATTTATCAAGTCCATTTGATTTTTCGAAAAAAATACAATACATTTCTAAAAATATAATCAACAATGTTTTAAAATACAAAAATATAATACATAATCAACAATCTCCAAAGTAAGTATGCATTTAAGATGAATAATAAGGTTTAAAATAATATTTGAAGCTATTAAAAGTTTGAAACATCATCATCTTCCTATTAAAATTATAAAATATTTAATTTTTTAAAAAATTTAAAAAATAAAAAAGGCGGGCTGGCCCGCCAACCCCGTGGGCCAGCCGTTTTCTTGTGGGCTGCCTGCCCTCAGCCCGCGGGTTGACGGGCTCAACCCGCGATCTGAACCCATATTCCCAGTACTACTCAGCTCATTCTCTGCCCCAATAACGACACCGTCTTTCCTGTTGGACCGTGCAGAGTATTCAGCTTCTTCCTTTCAAATGGCGTCGTCTTTGTCTTCCTCTTTTGCAATTCCCTCAGCTGATCACATAATAATATGAGTAATGTAATAATAGTAATACTAAATAACAAAAACAGCATAAACCAAAATCTTTTTGTTCTTTTCTTTAATAATAGTAAATGTTTCTAAAACTAATATAATGGCAATAAAATCCTTGAATCATGTGCTAATTTCATATCTTATCAAAATCTCGACTCAACCTTTTAATTTTACATTAATAGCTCCCCAAACCTAACAAAATATATTTAAAATTGCAGTAAAAATGGGGAGTTATCACACCCTACACTTGCGTCAAATCTTGTCCTCAAGATTTTAATTCTTAAATCTTCAAAGAAAACAATAGAAGCAAGATTTTAAAGTGAGCAATGCAAAAATTGAAAATAATTCAAACTTTCAACAATTAAGTCTTCATATAAATCATTTTCACTTTCTCAAAAAGAAAGTAGCAAGGCAAGTCATGCAATTAAGATAACAGATGATAGAATATCCCTCACTAGTAATGTAATACACTCTTCTCTCAAGACAATAAGGGCTTGTGTTTCACTCAATTCCACCTATTGCAACCTATCAAAGTCCTTTTGATTTGTGTATGCATTGGGGCATTAACTTGTTCGCCGTCTAGCTTACTGCAAGTGTACGGGTCGTAAGTAGTATAAAAATGTTGTTCCCACGAGGACTAATACATAAGTGAGTTAATCAATGTACTTATGTAATTAATTAGGTTGAGGGAATCTATTCAGTAATTTGTGTCCTAAAGATTTATCAAATTCAATAAAAAATGGCAATAAAATGAGAAAGACAATTTGAAATTTTAATTCAAATATCAAAGATGCCTAGGATTATTTTTTCACCATTGCAATTCATGAGATTTAAATACATACAACTCTATTAATGATTAAATGACATGATATGCTTGTCTAAGGTTCAAAAGGTAATTGATTAAGCTTTCTCAAGTCATAACCAAATTAATATCCTTATTTAACATGCACAATCTCTTGCTACGGTTAAAAGAAAATACTCATTACGCAATAACCTTAATACGACAATGCTATGTTAGTAACTATATATCTATATTACCAACAAACCATCCATTTAATTACTAAACTTCAAGTCTAGTATAATTTTATCTAAGTCCCACAATTAAATTAACTCTCTCAAACTTAATTCAATTGGATAAATCAATCTAAGTGGTGACCAATCAATTAGAAGCATTAGACATAAGATAAAATTAACATATAATTGTCACTAATCACCAAAGAGAGTATTATCAATTCTCAATCCATGCAATAGTTCAAAATAATCCTAACACAAATCATTTTAGCCACTCAACATCACATCAACAAGAGCAAGGCATTGAGAAATTAATTTTATGAAAGAGCAAGAACAAGAGAAACAACAGTGATAATGATTATAATGAGAATCCCTTGTGCCTTCACTGTCGGTCGTGAGCTCCACCACGGTCTCCAGTATGCCAGACGGTTGAAGTTTCAAGCACTGGTTGGATAATGAAAGAGTTCGCCCTATGCAAAGCTGCTAGTTCCTCCAATGGTTGTCCTCAATCTAGTGACGGCTTATGGGTGCTAGGCGACAGCTCTGTCTCCTTGGTCTTCTCGTCGACGCCCTCTGCTTCTCTCGCATGGAAACAGCCGCCAACTCTCCAAGCTCCATCTCTCCCTCACGCGTTCCAGACGATTCCTTCTATCTCTATCGATGTCCAGCGCTCCTGCTCTTCGTTCCAGCTCTCTTTTCTTCTCGGCACAACAACGCCTCTCGGCTCCAGCTCCTCTCCTCACCGCTGCAGCTTACTCTCTGTTGCTCAGGACACACTTCTGGTTCAGTTGATAGCCAAACACAGCGCCTTCAAGCTCTCGCTCTCAGATGGTGTCCAGCTGCTGCCTCCTTTTAGACGACGCGGACGCCCACTTCTGTGTTTCGTTCTCAGTTCCAGCGCCGTCGTCTCTCTTTCTATTTCTAAGCCCAGTCGCACCCTTATGTTTTGCGTCTCTGTTTTCTTCCCATCCAAAGCATAGCACCCCCCACAACGATACCGTCAACCTCTCTAGCTTGTGTGCTCTCTGCTCCTAGGTCTTTCGTGATGCTAAGCTCTTCTCACAGACACGACACCGTTTTCGTTAGGTCTGTAATTGTTCAGCTGCCACTCTATCCAAAATGGCACCGTCTCCCCTACTGAATAACATACTAATAATAATATAATTTATTGTAATAATAATTAGTAATGATAATAAAAAATAAAATATTTTTGTTGTTTTCTTTAATCCTAAATGTTTCTAAAATTCGTATAATTGCAAAAACATCGCCAAATCATGTAATCACTCTATATTTTATCAAAATCACTCATAAACCTTTTGATTTTGCATTAATAACTTCGCAAATGTAACAAAATATATCTTAAATTGCAGTAAAAATGGGGAGTTATCAACGTGTATGATACATTAGTGCTCCTTTGGCACTAAGATATGATACTTCTGAATCAAGTAGTTCTTCGTCACTTCTCACTAATTACTCGAGGTCTGAATGGATTTTTATCAAGTTGCAAGGATCTCACAATCATTGGAGAATATAACAGATGTAATTTATCCATATAAAAACATTTTAGGATCTTTCTTGTATAAGTTTCTTGACATACAAAGATCCCATTTTTTATGTACCAAATTTGTAATCCAAAACAGAATTTTGTTATTCGTAAGTCTTTCATTTCAAATTCTTTCTTCAAACAATTAATTGCTTTTTGTAGCTCTTCATGAGTTTCAATGATGTCAATGTCATCAACATAAACAGCAATAATGACAAACTCACTTCCAGATTTTTCATAAAGATGCATGGGCTTATTTGATTATTCATATATCCTTCTTTCAACAAATATTCATTAAGACAATTATACCATATGCACCCTGATTGCTTCAGGCCATATAAGAACTTATACAACTTGATTGAGTATTGTTCTCGAGAACTAGAATTCGATGTTTCTGGCTTTTTAATTCCTTTAAGGACTTGTGCTTTTGGTACTTTTAGTCCTTCAGGACTTTCATATAAATATCATTGTCAAGTAAGCCATATAAATAGGCAGTCACAACATCATTAGATTAAGTCAAGCCCTTTCATTTAAAGCTAGGTTAATTAAATAATAAAAAGTAGTTGCATCAACTACAGTTGAATACGTTTATTTACAAAACCCATTCATATCCAACATGTTTTACATCCTTTAGTGTAAGGACTACAGGTCCAAAAATTTTTGTTTTCCCAATATTTTAGTTAAGCCTTAATGGCATCTTTCCATAAGGATCAATCTTTTCTCTATTGGTATTCACTAATAAATTTTGGCTCATGACTCTCTTTATTATTCATTACATCGTAAGTTATATTATAAGCAAAGAGGTTATCAACGTTGACTTCATTTCAGTCCCATCAGATTCCATTCATAACATAATTTATTGAGATCTCATTATTTTCACATATTTAGGTACATGTGTCTCTTCTTGGACTATCACATTCTCTTCCAGAGATTACTTTTCTAGAGCTATTATCTTTTCTTGATTATCCTTGATTTAATTATCTATATTTTTAGCTCTTTTTTTTTGAGGATTTTTATCTTTGGAAACGATTGGCCTTCCACGCTTCAGCCATGATTTAGATTCATTTATAATAGTTTGTCTTTCAGGGACATCAATTCTGATAGGATCATTGGCAGTTGGGACATGTTACTTTGTTACACTTTTTGGATTAGTAAATGCTTTTGGCATTTGATTAGTTAAAGTCTGTAAATGCCTTATCATTTAAACTTCTAGTTCACATTGTTTTTTTTAGGATCAAAAAGGGCCAACGATAATTCATTACAGCTAATCTCTTGAACCAATTGCTTATTTTCTCTCCATGATGCTAATGAAAGTAATTCATCAAATGACACTCGGCAAACTGTGCCAGCATGTGTTCATTGGGTTTTAACATGTACATATATTTCATAGCCCAAAATTAGGAAATATTAGGTTCCTGATCAAAACCCTTTGCAAGGGGGAAACTTTCAATTTGTTGGCCTCATGTGAATTAATAGCGATGTATACAAAATGACTAGTCCCTAAGCAGAATGGGGAGATTATATCTCATGTAAAAAGGTTGTAACCATTTAACCAATCATTCTACTAGTCCATTTTGCATATAAACATGAATTACAAGATATTCAATATGAAGTCCAAGGAACATGCAATCCTCATTAAGGCTAGTGAAGTAAATTCATTAGCACAATCAAGACAGTATTTTGTAATTGGATAACCAAGATAATATACTCTCTACCACATTCGTTGAGCAAAGAATCTTGCAAACTTTAGGTTGCAAGAAGAAAATAAACAAACATGAGACCATTTAGTTGATGCATCAATTAAAAATCATATGGTAACTAAATGGTTCACCAAGTGAGTTTATTATTCCATAAATATATTCCTATATCCATTTTGAGAATGTATATACTTCTACTATTAACTTACATAATCATATGCTTTCAAATATGCTTATATACAAAGCTAGAGGAATTTGAAATGTAAAAATAAATAGATATAAAACCAACAATAACATAAATAAAGTTAAGAGTAGAAGTATATACATTCATACACACACATATATGATTATGTAAGTTATAGAAAATAGAAATAATGATGCCATATTTGACTTGCGGATCTGTATTTAGAATCTGATTTGATCAAAGGCAGATTTTTTGTTACCCTTGACTTGCAGGATTTATCTATTTTGGCCAAAGTCCATTGAGCAGTGGGACAATCAAAATTTTAAGGATAGGATCTTTTTCATAAGGAGCTCCAATAATTTATTCTCTGTTTTTTTTTAAAAAAACTTTGTAATGCCAACACATTTGGAGCTGCGAGTTCTGATGATGCTTTTAACTTTTGGGATAAGGATAGTAAACAAAGACTTGAGGTTCTTCCAAAGACTTCTAACTTTCGTTTTGGTTTAATAAAGTGTCGTGAATGCTTTTCCATTTTTAATGTTATCTTTTCTGATTTCATTGCACGCTAAGGTGCAGTCAACCTATTCCTTGTATTACCTTCAACAGTGATGGCTCAATCTTTGCTTACTCGACACATCCTGTTTCTGCATAAGTTTCCACCTTTATGAAATAAATTTTGGCATCCTCTTTGTTTCGCACGTAGTAGCATTGAGAATCTCTTCTTGAAGTAGCAGAGACTCACATTTTTCCTGCACTTGCCACAGGTATTTGATTTTGGTCGCTTGAAAAAAAAAAATATATGTTTTTCAACAGCTTCTGGAGACATGTATATATGATATGCTTTTGCAATGCAGGAAGCTGAGGTTAAGGGCAAACCTCGACTTGGAACTTCCGGTAGAAAATAAAGATTATCCTTATTTTGTAATACGTATTGTGGGGGCATGGTCTTGACTTTCTGTTTACTTCTTTCGTTCTCTTTTCTAATGTATGTTCTATTACTAAGGTTTGGATCCTCTCACGTGATATGATGGTCATGTGGACAGTAAAAATAGATGCATAATAATTTATGAAGCAGCCCATCATGTGACAATGGGAGGATCCAAATCATATTGGTTAGGAGTTTGATAGTTTTATGATCATAAGGGATGGTTGTAGTTTCTACCGTAGAAGGCATTAGAGTAAGTAGGTAGGTTGTGATTGCTTTTCATTGAGATTGAAGAATTGCAACACGTTTGACTATTTAACGTGTATATATATGCATTTCATTTATATATAGTTCAGTTTTTTTTTCTGCCAGTCATTTATAGTTGAGTTCATGATATATGAAGGATTTAGGCAAACAAACGATATTAATTATGATGGTTTTGAATTTTTACAAATTAATTATCGAAATTGGTTTATCTTATACTATTTCCATTGTTTAATATGGAGGCTATTTGAAGTTTGGATGTTGCCAAACTACTCTCAACTTGATTTTAGAACTCTTACTTGGTCTCCATCAGAAGATGAAAATATACTCATAAAAAAGAAGATAAATTAATGAAAAGGAAAATAATTATATTGATCTCTAGACCAAATTTAATACTCAAGATTATGTAGTTAGTGGCACACTCCTAAGATCGATCTCAAAGGAGCTTTGGTGTCTCTAGATGATTAGTTAGCAAATTCAGTCAAAAAAAATTAAAAGGAGTGTGGTTTTGTCATCATAATCTGGGTCAAAGGCATTATCGTCTAGCTAATTTTTTGTATGTTAATTTTCTTCTCTTTTTAAACTTGAAGATGCAATAACTGAGATACACAAATGAATTAATATCTAACTTGCTTCCCAGGAATTTCGACCTCGCCCTCACTGTCCTTCTACTGATACACTTTCTCTCCTTACACTCCCTATTATAATAGTTAGATCAATTGTGACAGATTCAACAAAGATAATGCACAGCCCCTTCCAAAAGCGATATTAACCAATACCACTCATGATTTGTTCACAACACTCAGGTCTAACAGTTAATCATCATGAAGACTGAGTGGAGCTAATCACAGTCAAAAAAAGTAAAAAAAGGATCTCTGAACTATCATTAATAGACCCAGCCACAAGGTCCTAGCTGTCATTTAAAAGAGTTAATATCCAAATTGCAATCTCAAATGCTTCTGGTATCCTACTACAGATTATTAAAATTTACAAAGATAGTGAAGCTTGATGGACTTCCCTGTATATAGTAAGGCTCAGGCTCCACCGTGATTCCTGGAAAGACAAGCACTCAGCTGGCCATGGGGATTTTCCTAGCGACAGCAGCTACACCGTAACCCTCTCAGCCGTGTTTGGTCCAATACAAAAATAACAGATGCAAGCGTACGAGCGTAGTGCGGAAAGGTATTGACAGACGGTGATGAAGAGATTGGGAGAAACGATCGCTTCTCACGGTGACAGAGCTGAGTATCCAAGATGCAGACTCTCTCCTTTGACGCGTGCTGGTTCTGCAAAGATCTCTGCAGTTCTCGTGAGGTGCGATTAGGGTATGATATGAGGTAATGCTGAATGAATGGATGAGTCAACGAAGACAGCACCGCGAGGATGGCATGATCTGACCGAACAACTAGCTTCTCTATGGACGACGATGAAGTGAAGCAATACCACGGATGAAGCTTTCGGAGATGATAAATGTGTACTGATAGAGTATCTCTTCCAGCTCCGGCAGGCGAGGATAAATGATCAGAATAGATCCAGCTTGCGCGTCCAGATTCTCTGATCTGAGAGCGTGATCGTGGAGTGACTGCAGCCGTGCTGTTCAGAAGGGAGAGATGGTTCCGGAAAGATGGAATGAGTTGGTAGGAGCTACAGAGATCCCTGCAACTCGGTGGCGTGGCACCAGGAGACAAGTAACTGATGGATAAAGGGCTGTACTCCCCGGATAAAAAAAATGATCTCCGCATAAAAGCTTTCCTTTTTTTTTTCTTCCCACTATTCTCATTGATTTTTTTTCCAGCTAGAACTGTTACTGTTATTGCAAGCTCATTTCTCTAACTGATTTTCGTTCGGTTTGTTTCCTCATTTGGTTGAGTATTACTGTTTAGTTGCTTGTCTACACTCCTCCAAACGCAGCGTTTATTGATCCCTACACAATGCGCGCGCACACACAAAATAATACCACTTAGGAATGATATATTTCTCAACTTAGCAATTAATCTTTATCATCATTCAAAAGCACAATTGACCTTTTATTAGCTTATTTTAGCTCATTTATATCCAAAAAAAGGTTAATAATAAGTGCAATTCATTTATACAAAGTAGAGTTTTATCATATATTAATTGAACTTTTATTCCCCCTCACCCCAATCAAAAGAAGATAAGCTATCTTACTTATGAAGGGTATGAGTGTTTACCAATTACTTGTAAAATTGGTTTATCTTATACTATTTCCGATTTTTATTGTAAGAGTAGTCAAAGATGAAGTTTAGATGCAGCCAAACTACTTTCACTAGGTTTTAGAAATTTTTTTTCAATTTAATAAACAGGACAAAGGTTCAAGATTATATATAATTCATTTGTTATGTAAATATATTTTATTTTTTAATTCATCCAATTTCATATAAGAACCTTATATGCTCTTTTTGTTTGTCAATATGAAAGTGATTTTTAAGTGCTTTTAAGGATTTTTCAAACTAGTACTTTGATGCATGTTTTCATCTCCTAATGGTTATTTCTCTACTGTCTACATTGTAAATTTTAAAATACAATTACAAAAATAAGGTAAATTTATGAAAAGGAAAATAAGTATATCAAGTCATCCTTTCATTCTTTTCCCCACCCAAATTTCGAAAATAATAAGGACTACTTATCATAATTACCATAATTACGTTGGAAGTTTTATTATTTTGTTTTTTGCATTTGACAAGTCACTTTCATTTAATTTTTTTTCTTTCTATCTTCATGCATGTAAGTAAATATAACTTATATTTTAAGGTTGGAGTTTTCCAAGTGAAGACTTTAACATTGACCAAGACCAGTGGCCATGATCATTTCGTCCCAGAACCATGACACTTAGTTTTCTTTTCTTTTTTATGAATAACAGTCAAAGTCATTGATCAATGACTTTGCATAAGCCAATGGTATTCTCCAATATAAAAGCACCGTTCTAAGAGAGCGTATTTTTGTCAGTTTCCTTTTTTTTTTTAGAACAAGCAGTGTTAAAGAGTATTGAATCTTATGAGTGAAGCATGATGTATAAATTTTACGGATTCTCCCTTTTAATAGGTCAACATTTTGAAATAAGCTCTCTTTTTTTTTTTAACTTGAATTGTGTTTGCAATAAAGATATTTTTATTGAAAGCATGGTGTGGAGTCCGACAGCTAGCAGGCTAAATTATGGAGGCGTTACACGTGAAGTATGATCTACAAATTAATTAGGTTTGTTTACTAATATGTTAGTCTTTTGAATTGAAGTTCCTTTTATGTTTATAACACGTAATAATAATAGTGATGTTACTATTATGTCCTGTCATATTTTCCTCCCTGATATTGCCACTCCCATGATTGAGGAGTAAAAACCTCTTCCAACCTATAACAAGGGGTAATAAAAGAAAAATGTAGTGCTTCCATCCTTAATTTTTTAGAGAATAAAAAAATTAAAGAAGTTACTTTATATTTTATATATTTTGAAATATTTATATGTATGATTATATAATATGAAAATTATAAGTCAAACAAGCTAATTTATTAAAAAATGATAAATATTTGTTTATTTGTATAACTTATTTCTTAAAATTAGAAGACTGAAGATGAGGAAGACAATTAAGTAACAACTTTTCCCATCTCACACGGTATGACTACTATGGATGTTTCAAGTTTGGCTTTGGTTTTCTGAAGTCATGGAAGGGGAAACAGGAGATGGTAAGTCATGTGTGTGTAGACCGAAGAATTATCAAGCATTTATTCACTAAGAGCTTGTTTGGATGTAAGGTTGAAAATAACTTTTACAGATTCCGAGGTAAAACCTAAGTTTTGAAAAATAGATTTTAGAAAATAGTTTTTACAGATTCCGAGGTAAAACCTAGGTTTTGAAAATGATTTATATTTGGGAAGTTATTAGCTTTTACGGATTTTGAGGCACAAAAGTGGGTAGGAAAGAGGAAAGTAGGAAAGAAAAACAAAGAAAAAGTATGAAAGAGAAAAGAGGAAACCTAGATTTCAAAACCTAAGTTTCAATCTGAGGTTTTATATCCAAAATAGTTTTTGCGTAAAAAAATTTGTTTGAATAAAACCTCGATTTTAAGGTAAAACCTAGGTTTTAAAACCAAAAGTAAATTTTAGATCAGGTTGCCAAACGAGCCCTAAGTTTACCTATTCACAGCAAGCGATAGACCAAAACATCATTACTGAATGCTAATTTTTATCCTCACTTTTTTAATTAATTTTAGAGAGAATCTTCGTGCCTATAAAATTTTAGTTAATTAAAAATGAAAAGTGAGAAGAAAAATCAACTTTTTAATTTAGTTAGTTTCTAAAATGAAAAATTAACATTTTTAAAAGAATTAGTTATTTCTGAATATAGTTTTATTTTAATTTTTTTTCATTTTCCAATCCATTAAAATAAGTACATTGCCACATGGCTAATTGAAGACTTTTCTTTACGTTAGGGCGTTCTAGTCCTCGTGGTTGTAGTTATTGGGTTAATTTGGAAACACAATAAAAAAATATTTTTATGTAAGTCGAGACAAATATATGGAGTAAATGATCTCCTTTTGTAAAAAATACTGTTAAACATATGTTTGACTTTTGAAAACATTGTTCCAAACAAGCCATTAATTGCATGATGTAATATGATTACAGTTTCTGTTGAAAAAAAAGCAAAAAGGACTTTTCTTCAAACTTGCAAGATATGCTAAAACTTGTGATACTGCCGACGACCTTGACCCATAAACAATACTTGCAAAGCCATGATACCGCCAACAACCTCGACGCGTAAACAATAATTTCAAAGCCATTCAATATTCCTCAATATATAAAGATTTTGTCCGTCTGAAGGTGCATTCACTTAATTATTGATCAGTTTAGTTTGTGTGAACAAGTTAAATAGTGATGGGTGTGAGAGTGTTATTGTTATTATGCTTTGCCATAACTTGCTTTAAGATTAATGGTGCAGCTGCTGCCACTATGATAGCAGAGCAGAAACATGCTCTGCTTCAGTCCAAATGGTGGACTTATATTACCGACAACTCCTCCCACCCTTGTTACTGGCAAGGTATTTACTGCGATGACTTTGGAAGCGTTGTTGACATGTATGCACCACCATTGGTCACTCTACAACACCCTCAGCTAGCAGATCTCAACCTCACTGCATTGCCCAACCTACAATCATTGACCCTTTCTGAAATCGGTTTGATAGGTAGTACTCTGAATCAGATAGGAGCTCTTCATAAACTAGAACATTTTGACTTGTCTTCTAACAATCTCATCAGTGAGATATGTGATTTACGCTTACCTTGCAAACTTATTTAATTTTGAAATATTGTAATAATTACCTCTATACAACCTAATACTATGATATTGACAGGCATCATTCCAGTTCAGATAGGAGCCCTTCATAATCTGGAGCATTTGGACTTGTCTTATAACAATCTCACTGGTGAGTTGGTGCTTTCTACTGTAACCTTGCAAATTCAATCAATTTAGAAATGTTACATTTACCACTATACAACCTAATACCTAAATATATGTGTTTGTAAAGATTGTGTGTTTGATTGGTGCATTCATTTATTAGATAATTTTTTTATTTTCTAGTTCATTCAATTTCGCATTAGAACCGTTCATACTCTGTTTTTCTATTGATATACGTTAGATGCGTGTCTTGATCCCGTAACAGTTATTTCTCAATGTCTATGGTATCCATCGTAAATTTAAAATGCAATTATAAAAATAAGATAAATTAATGAAAGGGAAAATAAAGTATATCAACTGATATTATCATTTTGTTTCCCGCAATTTTTGAAAATAATAAGAACTGATTATCAATATTACTACAGTTAAATTTGAAAGTATTATTATTTTTTATACATTTAAGGAGTCACTTTCATTTAATTTTTTTCTTTCTATCTTTATAGAGATGTAAGTAAATAGAAGTTATATTTTAAGGGAAAACCTCCAAGTTAAGAATTTAATATTGACAAACACGATTACGAACGATCATTTCATTCCAGCGACACGACACTTTTTTCTTTTTCTTTTTTTAATGAATAATAGTGAAAGTCATTGGGCACGGGATGTTACTTTAAGGGGATTGAAGACTTTAATGCTGAGGAAGACTATTAGCAATTTTTTCCCATTTTACATGCTATAACTACTGTGGATGTGAATATCCCACAAACACCTTGACGCATAAACAATAATTTCAATATTCGTCGATGTATAAAGAGTATGTGGGTCTATAAGTGTAGTCATTTGGCTTTGCTATCAATCATTTTAATTTGTGGGAACAAGTTAAATAGTGATGGGTGTGAGTGTTATTGCTATTATGCTTTGCTATAACTTGCTTTCAGATTAATGGTGCAACTGCTAACAATATGATAGCAGAGCATAAACATGCACTGCTGCAGACCAAATGGTGGAATAATAATTCGAGGAATATCATGTGATGACTTAGGAAGCATTATTTGGATGGATAATTCCATAGCACCCTCGGCTAGCAGATGTCAACCTCACTGCGTTTCCTAACCTACAATCATTGACATTTTCTGAAATGAGTTTGATAGGTAGCATTTTGAATCAAATAAATGATTATCGTAATCTCTCCCATTTGAACTTGTCTTATAACAATCTCACCAGTGGGAATGTGCTTTCAGCTCTCCTTGCAAAATCACACAATTTTGAAATATTGTATTTACCTCTATCTAATACCTATATATTGACAAGTACCATTCCATTGGAGATAGAAGCATTATATAATCTGGTGTATTTAGACCTATCATATAAAAATCTCACTGGTAAGATATGTGCTTTTCACTTACTTTTCAAACTCAGTCAAGTTTAGAATATTGTATTTACCTCTATATAACCTAATACCTATGTATTGGCAGGTACCATTCCATGGCAGATGGGAAATCTTCATAATCTGGAGGATTTAGACTTGTCATGTAACAATTGGTGAGAAATATGCTTTTCACTTACCTTTTAAACTCAGTCAAGTTTGAAATATTGTATTTACTTCTATACAAACTAATACCTATGTATATTGGCAAGTACCATTCCATGGCAGATAGGAAGTCTTCATAATATGGAGGATTTAGACTTGTCATGTAACAATCTCATTGGTGAGAAATGTGCTTTTCACTTACCTTTTAAACTCATTCAAATTTGGAATATTGTATCTACCTCTATAGAACCTAATATCTATATATATTGGCAGGTACCATTCCACGGCAGATAGGAAATCTTTCTCATTGCATGCATCTAGACCTATCTTGTAAAAATCTCACTGGTGAGTTCTTTTTTACTCTTACTAAACTTAGTTTTTATTTGATGAGATAACTTGAACATATTTACAATTTAAGGAATGTATTTTGATACATACGTAGGTGCTCTTAATGATCTTTTACGTTTGGGTTTATTTTGCAACAGCATTATGTGTATTACTCTTCCTTTCTTACAATCGCTGGTTTGCCATTGTGTTTTGTGACAAATATCAAGATCTTATATTTTTTTTTTCTCAAATTTATTCATTGCAGGTGATATCCCTTCTTCAATTATCAATTTGATATTTTTAAAAAACTTTGATGTTTCCCAAAATAAATTAAATGTACGATACCAGTAGGGTTTGGACTTCTCATTCATCTTTCTACTGTAAATATTTCCTAAAATAATTTGAGTGAAGAGGTTCCCTACTTTGAAAACCATTTTGACTTTCAAGGTAACTTTAGTCACAACAAATTTAAAGGAGTCTTATCATCTAATGCATGCAGTATGCCACAAACGTGTAGCTTTGATTTGAGCTACAATAATATCTCAGACAGTATACCAAGAGAACTTGGTAAGCTATACTACATCAACTTGTCGTACAATCATCTTAGCGACTACATTCCATGTGAAGTGTATAAAACTTTTCCACCTGATATTTTCGATGGTAATAAAGAATTACATGGTCTAGAGAAAATAAATCATTGTTTTAAAGGGCGATCCTTACTAAAAATCATTATTCCTTTAACAATTTTTTTGGCCATCATATTTGTTGTGAGCTTCATCTTATTTGAATCTTTCAAAAAGAACAAGAAATCCAACATTGAGACAAGAGAAAAAAAATAATGGGGATTTGTTTTCCGTATGGAATTTTGATGGAAAAATTGCATAAGAGGATATCATTGAAGCAAGAGAGGACTTTGACATCAAATATTGTATTGGAACTGGTGTCTACGGAAGCGTTTATATAGCACAACTTCCTGGAGGAAAAGTTGTAGCATTGAAAAAACTTATAGAGGAGATTATGGGAACACATCTTTTGCTAAGAGTTTTCATAATGAAGTGAAGATGTTAAGTGAAATTCGGCATCGCAATATTATAAAGCTCCATGGTTATTGTTTGCATAATATCAATGCATGTTTCTCATCTATGAATATATGGAAAGAGGAAGCCCTTTTTATGTCTTGAATAATGATGAAGAAGCTAAAGAGTTCAATTGGAGCAAGAGAGTGAATGCAATCAAAGGAATAGCAAATGCTTTGTTCTACATGCATTATCATTGTGCTCCTCCAATTATCCATCGAGACATAACAAGTGGTAATGTATTGCTGAACTCAAAGATGGATGCTTTTGTGTCTGATTTTGGCACAGCCAGAATCATTGATCCAAATACATCTAATCAAACGCTCATAGTTGGTACTTATGGCTATGTTGCTCCAGGTTAGGATGTCCAATTCTTTTCTACCACTCTTGCTTTGTTTTACTCTTATAGGTATTTACCTTAGGATAAATACTTGACTTTTTTTATTTTTGGTCCATTACAGAGCTCACATACACCTTAGTTGTGACTGAAAAGTGTGATGTTTATAGTTTTGGGAGTGGTGACATTGGAAACCATTATGGGCAAGCATCCCCGAGATTTGATATTGTCCTTTTCAAAGACATATAATGAAATCAGTTTGCTAAAAGATGTCTTAGACCCACGTCTTCCACTACCATCACGAAAAGATGCAAGAGATGTGACTTTTTTGGTGACAATAGTATTAGCATTCTTGAATCCATCTCCAAAATCTCGACCATCAATGCAGCAAGTGTCTCAAAGGCTTTTACCCTCCAACCTCCCATTAGCCATTCCTTTTAATAGTACCACAGTCCAGCATTTAGTGAATAATCAGTATATGTTCGTTTGATAGCTCAGATGCGACCTTCAAGGACTTCCCAGTTGCTACAAGTCGTAGATTTGAAATTGTCCATATGTTTAATTTCTTGCGGCAGATATTTGTCCAAACAAGAACACTTTACATTTCAAGTTTGTCATAATCCTATTCTTAAAATAGTATGGTTTTGAAATTGAATTGTAAGGAATTTGGATGTACATAAAAGCAATTGTCAAGATTTCAAGTGTTTGGTTATGGAATAAGCTCAATAAGAATTCAAGATATAGTATACACATGTAAGTTATACATAACTAATTAAGTTACTAAACAAAAATGTAGTGGCAACTTGAATGAGTGTTCAATACGTGTTTTGGCCCAATTATACATTTCTTACAAGAGTCACAACATGATGAATGAGTGATTTTATCTGCACATCATAATCCAAGATGGTATTAAAACAGGCTACAGCAAAAATCATATATGCACTAACATTCAGTATTATAATCATGTTTTATAACTTTGAGATCATACACACCATTCAAGTGGGGTCTCGATTCCAGGAAGTCTAACACATTAGAAGTCAACTGAGGGCATACCCAATAGACATAAACGCACTTCAATACAGGTTTCAATGATGTGGAGAAGGAATGCTAATTAAATTGGCCTTCCTAGGAAAAAAAAATTAATCGAACAGCCACAGTAGAAGAACAAGGATACCTAGTAAATATAATGCCACGCTACCACTAGTCATGAGAGGATACACAAGCAACTATTCAGCTGGTGTCATGCAAAAACCACACAGCCGGAGCAAATTACGGTGGACAACCAAGCTGATCATTTCTACTTCTGTTTGAAGTTGTAGCTCTCCGCCCTGAGTACGTTCCACTTCAAGTCTTTTCACTACAACTAGAGACCCATCAGTTAACCGTTCTTTATACACCTTACCAAATACATATCTTCCCAGAATGTTTTTATTATTAAAGTTGTTCGTTGCAACTTGCAGCTCATGCAGGGGAAACTATTTAAGCTGACCCATATAATTCATCAATCATTATTAATACCATCTTTTCCATTATTCGACTCACCAGGAACATCAAAGAAATAATCTTACGGCCTCCTCTTCCAGCGATAAGCAATTGCAATTACTGGGGCCGCACTTAATATAATAGAGCAGCAGCAACGGCAACTCCTACAGTCCAGTAGCACCATTGCCTAAAACAATTTACAGATTACAAGCTGATCAGCAAATCATCATTCTATTGGAAACAAATTAATCATGATATCTTCTTTTCTATGAATTTAATATTTGACAAAATAAATGAGTCAGATTCACACAAGCATCATCTATGATTACAGTAAAGAATTTAAAATAGTTATGCAGTCTTTGAATTAGCAAGGAGTGAAGGAAGTTATGGCGTGGATTGTTTATACCACACTATTCGTTCGTTATTCCCACAGTATCAAATATAATATGAATATGAAAACATATCCTAAAAAATACTTACGTACTCCTGAAGTGCCACATCATCTATATTCTGCTAATAAAAATGTTCCAAGTGTCCCCTATTGTAGATCTTATATCCTATAAATTTCTATTAATTATTTCTCTTTTTTATAACATTGTAATATATATTTATTATTTTGGTGTAGGAGATGTGAATCTTTTGGTGACAAACGCATTTGCAAGCTTGAATCCATATCCAAAATCTCAACCATCAATGCAACAAGTGCCTCAAAGGCTTTTATCCTCCAAGCTCCCATTAGCCATTCCTTTCAATAATATTACAGTTGAACGTATCGTGACTAATCAAGATATGTTTGTTTGGTAGCTCAAATGAGACGTCTAAGGACTTGTCGGTTGTTGCAAGCTCTAGATTTGAAATTATTGATATGTTTAATTTCTTGCAGTTGATATTGGTCCAATCATGAACACTTTACATTTCAAATTTGGCATAATCTTATTCTGTTAAAATAGTAAGGTATTAAAATTGAATTGTATGGAATTTGGATGTATATAAAAGTAACTATCAAGATTTCAAGTGTTAATTTATGGAATAAGCTCAATAAGAATTCAAAATATAATATATACTTGCAAGTTGTATGTAACTATCAAGTTACTACACAAAAATGTAGTGGTAAATTCAATGAGTGTGCAATACGTGTTTTGGCCCAATTATACATTTCTTACAACAATCACACCATGATGAATGAGGGATTTTATCTGCACAGCATAATCCAAGATAAAAGTAAGACAAGCTGCAGCTTAAATCATTTATGTATAGTACTAACGCTCTTCAGTATTATAATAATGTTTTATAACTTATTACATCTAAATCATTCATTCATTTTTTGATCTAAAGGTGGAAAAGAGATTTTGTGTGAGAGAAGAGATGAACAAGAGGATTCTAAGAGAATCTTTGAATAATTTTTGTACTGGAGAGGAAGAAACCAGAATTGGACATTATATTCATAGCCAGGAGAGAAAACAAGCTTCCTATGGCTGCTAGGACAACAAAGTATACCAAAGCTATTGAACATCAAAGAAATTTTCAAGTAGTTAGAGCAAGGACAAAACAGAATTTTGCCAAGTGAAAAGATATCAAATTGGTGGCCGTTTGATGCTAATTATCACACCTATGCTTTAATCCTGCCCATTCTAAATCCATCTAGGTAAAAGAATCCTATCTATTCCACATTTGTTGGATTGGGATTTTCAGAAAAATTTTAAACTTTTTAAAACAACTTTTATATAAAGCTGTCATTCCCAATTGGATCTAAAGGGCCAAGTTTGATCCTAGGATTTTACTCTGTATTTGTAGATTGAAAACATTTTTTTCCTTTGAAACCATTCTCTTGGTTCGTCTACTTATAATAATTTTTTAATATCTATTGGTTACTCATCAAGGATAGCACTTATCTCTACCTTATGGAGAGACATTCCACTCATAGCCACCTCCTGTTCATATTACAATAAGCATAATTTATGATATATGATATCTCTGGATATTTTAAATGATTAATTTTTATTAAATATCCAAATATTAAAATAACTTTTAAAATTCTCGTAAAGTTATTCTTGTCATTTTGATCTAAATCAAGCCTTAATTTCTACTCAGTAAATTTTTCTCTATATTTGGGAATCTGTAAAATTTTCTAATATTTTGATTAAACTTTGACCAAAATGCCCATTGATTTTTACTTATTTACCAAAATACCCTTGAACTTCTTAAATTGTAATTTGATTCCTTAAATCTCAAAATACCTCTTTAGTCACATTTTTAAATGACACTTGAATCCCTTGACTTTTCCACTCGACCATAAGTCCTTACTTTTTTAAAAAATGACCATTATATCTTTACTTTTTCTTATGTTAGACAAATAACATTTTTCACTCTTCTTTTCCTTTCATGTCTTTTCTTTTCATTCTATGAAGCCTTAATTTAACTTTAACTACTTGTTTAGCCTTTATATCCCGTTACAGAAAATGTGGATATGACACTTTAGCATGGGCCCATCTCTTTCGTCGTCCTTAAAATTGAGCTCTTTTTCATAGTTTCTTACTTAGGATCACAGTGTTGTGGTGTTCATTTCACGTTTCCCAATTTCGTGTCCATTCTCACTGTACAAACTTCAAAGACTGCAGACTTTTGATGGGGGCAAAGACTATTAACAATTGTGTTTTTAGTTTTCTTTGATTTTTTTTAAAAGGGAAAAAGAAAATATATATTTATATATGACATCAAATCCGTGTGAAGAGACAAAGTAATAGAGTTTACCTTCTCTTAAAATTGTTTTGTGAAAAAATATTTTTTTTGCCATAAGTATTTACAGGGGAAATTGGTAATAAAAATTTTGGTGCCATAAATAATGCAGCGTCATTTTTTTATACAAAAGAAAACTATGCAGCGTCATTTTATTAGATTTTTCTCTCCATTTCCTCATGATGTCTCTCGATAATGGCATTTTTTGTCATTGATGTTTATGAGAATTTATTACCATTTTTTTCCTAAAAAAGTTATGTTTCTTTTGGGTAGTATGGAAGGAAATGCTAGTATTTTGTTAGTCGAAATTGGGGGAGGTTGGAAGTAACTGCTTAATTTAAATTATAAGAAGATGAAAATTGCCAATCAACTCCTTCCATTTCACACCTTATGATTAAGTCCATTTGTCTTTGGGCTTATCATCACATCATTGATAAACTTTTGAAATCATTTCTTAGTTGTTTAAAACAATGAGGGAAAAAAGTGATATTATCATAAGATTTAAAATCATTTGACACACATATTTAGCTTACTTGTCAACTAGTTAGAGTCCTTAAAAGCTATTAAAGAAATTATTAGAATTTTTTGTTAACTACAAAGGCAAGTTGTTTAGCATATTTTTAGTAAACTAAAAGAAAGTCCGATACAATGGATGTATACAACTCATTTTTAAAATATTTTATATGAGCAATTCAAATATGATGAATAGGAAAGGTTTTGTTGTTTTATTTATAATTCATATCATTAAATTTTTTAAATGAATATTCAATTGTACCTGAGATTTATTATTGTGCTGACTTCATTTCTTGAGGTATAACATATATCAAATAGGGATAAAATTAAAAATTTGTTGAATTTTAAGATAGAGTTAATGAAATTTAAATAGAAAAGTTGTAGAGTATTCCCTAAAACTCATCTGAATGATAATAACCAAGTAGACAAGTTTTTTAGTTCTTGCTTTGCACGGGAGGAAAGGCTGAATTGTGTTAAATGATTCAAGACCTTAAGGCTTGAAATCATTTCCTAATTTTGTATATATTCCATTTAGGATAGAAAGTTTAAAATTAAGGTAATGAAGATCAACAGCCTTAAGAGGCAAGCTCTGAAATAAATAATAGTCAGTTTAGATTTCAAGTACCTTTTTCTACACAAATCGGGGTATGGCATATATCATACAAAGGAAGATCATTGGATTTGGTTGGCAATTTCTGTCAACCAATGGTCAGTGAAGAGATACCATTAGGGTTCTACATCAAAAGGTATATTCCCTCATTCTTTTAATAATTCCAAGAATAACCAAATTAACCAAAGATAGATTTTCACTTTCAGATTAAGAGAACCACAACATCCATTTTTTCCATCAGATATGGGGAGCCTTAACTATTTCATCTAACTTTTCCTTTCACAAAGAATTAAATATATTGTTATAAATTGATGAACTTTTGTGCTTGTTCCTGGATCTTGCTATTCTTTCTTAATCATTGTAAACTTCAACAAGCTTGAGTGGTTCAAAAGCCTTCCATAACTTGAAATATTGATTCAACTGTTCTCAACTCTCACACGTTATGTTTATTTTCATTGATTTTGGACAACTTTGATGACAATGACAACATATGGAACCTTTTGAATTCTTTCTTATTTAAGTGAAGATGTTAAGTGAAGTTTGGCATCACAATATTATAAAGCTCCAATGTTATTGTCTACATAATCAATGCATGTTTCTCATATATGAATATATGGAAAGAGGAAGCCTTTTGTACGTCTTGAATAATGATGAAGAAGCTAAAGAGTCATATTGGAGCAAGAAAGTGAATGCTGTCAAAGGAATAGCAAATACCTTGTTCCATATTAGGGATGGTAATGAAGGCCAGCTCACACGGGTTAGTGGCTGCATCCAACCCCGCCACCGCCAATCTGTCAAAATATTTTTTAATTTAAAGAAATAATTTTTTTTCTGTTTTACCCAATTTTTTTCATAAGATCACATAGTCACATAATTCTCTTCCCGTTGGTTATTGTTTTTCTAATTTTAAAAATAATATATTTTAGTTTTTACTTTTTTCAAGTTCTCCAAAAAATATAAGTTTTAATGTTTTGTTATAATTTTAAATACATTATTACAAAAAATTGATATTAAAAAATAAAATATATACTATTTTGAATGTATTGGGTATATATTGTTTATCTAACTTGTTTTACCAGCACTATTCTACATGCATCATCACTGTGCTCCTCCAATCATGCATCGAGACATAACAAGTGGTAACTTACCGTTTCTTTTAATTTTTGATTCAATGCACAGATTGCATACACGTTAGTTTCGACTAAAAAATGTGGTGTTTATAGTTTGGAATGGTGACCTTTAAAACAAGAATGAAAAGACATCCTAGAGATAATATCGTCTTTGTGCAAGTTCTGTACTTAAAGCATTTTGACATCCGAGACATTTAATATCGTCTTTGTCTAAGTTCTGTGCTGAAAGCATTTTGCTAAAAGTTGTCATAGATCCACATCTTCCACTGCCATCAAGCAAAAATCCATCTCCCAAATCTCGACTATCAATGTAGCAATCCCCTTCAATGATATCACAATCCAGCATTAGTGAACAATCAAGATTTTCAAATAACGTAATTAAAATTTAAGAGATTTGGCTCTATGTTTTCTTGGTAGCTCAGGTGAAGCCTGTAACGACTTGCCGCAAAGGTCTAGATTTGAAGTTATCCATAGGTTTAATTTCCTGCAACTGATATTTGTCCAACAAAGAGCCCTTTACACTTCAAGTTGACATAACTTATTCTATTAAAACAATGAGGTATTGATATTGAATTACAAGGAATCTTTATACTCCTTTGATCCTAAATGAAGGATCCATTTACCTGATCTGATTAGATTAACAATATTAATTAAGTTAATTAATATGATATTTTTTTTAAATAGTCAAATCATATTCTTTAATTCCCCTCCTGAAGGTGCGCCAATAATAAGAGATAATCTGGGACAAAAAATTAGAAATATGACATATATTTAGGATCAAATCAAAGCATAGATATCTTCGTATTCATACTAGAAGCGATTGTCTTTAAGGCATTAATGTTCTTGGGTATCATCACTTCCAAATGGTTTGAGCCATCTTCTATGGATATGAGAGGATTGTAGAGATAGTGAGTATTGTTGAGGCTGAGAAAGATCATCTGGGACCTGACAGTTCATCTGAAGGGATATGTGAAGCTGAGTCCACGATCATCCAATTGACATTAGGGAGAAGGGTTTGATTATTTGGCCTGTAAATCTCATCTTTCTGCCATTGATCCCATTTTTCAGCCAAACCGTCTCCTTCAAGCATCCTTACTACCTCAGACATCTTTGGTCTTTCCATGGCCGAGCTTTCTGTGCAGAACAAGGCCACTTGGATTAGTTGCTCCGCCTCCGCTTCATTATATTCACCTCCTAAATCAGCATCCACTATTATTTCCAATCTCTTTTCTTTCCAAAGCCCTCTCACCTGGATTCAAAGCAGTGTCAGGTTGCCAAATTATAGAAAGAGGACAAGGATGTGTGTCCGGATTCTGAAATTAAGGAAGAAAATGGTTATATTGCCAAATTCTACCCATCTATATCAACTTAATGACAAGAAATTATTCTAAATAGATATCTGTTTTATGTATCAAATTGAGAGGATCCTCAGACAACAATATGCTTAGAACATGAAATTCAAGGATCTAGGATGGACTCGCAAAAACTATGGAACATTATAAACTTAATATGAAACATTACAGTTTTGTAGATGGAATAAAACTTTAGAGAATTTTTTTAACTTGATAACAAAGTATGCTTCACTAGTTCTTCATCCCAATTCACATTTTAAACTAACAATCTAACTCAACCAACAAGTTATGCAAGACAATCATTTGTCAAGAAAAGTGGTTTCTTCATATATTAGGAAATTCTTTGTCGCGGGGACTGGAGTTTAGCCACTGCATTTCAAGAAATCTTTTCATAAGGAACCATTTTAGGACACCACTGTTAGTAGAAGTTGATAGATTTATAAATTCTTCTGAATTGTGACATGTGAGGAAATAGAATACAAACCCAATCGAGTAACATGACACTATCGTCAACGGCACGTCGTGCAAGATCAAAAGCCCTCTGTCCAGTTACTAGTTGAAGAAGCATCACACCATAACCAAAAACATCAGTCTTCTCCGAAGACTTTCCAGTGGAGAGGTATTCTGGTGCAATGTACCCAATTGTACCACGCACAGCTGTGAGCACATGAGTATCTTTGTGATCCATAAATTTTGCCAAACCGAAGTCCCCAACAACTGCCTCATATTCTTCATCCAACAATATGTTTTCAGCTTTAACAGCACGGTGAATGATCTTTGGATCACAATCATCATGTAAATAAGAAAGGCCCCTAGCGGCTCCCAATGCAATTCGCTTACGTGCAGGCCATTCAAGTCGGGGTTTTGATTTTGGGCGGTCTGTTAGCATCATAATGCAAAATAACTTCCTAAGAATTGCATAATTCATATTTCACTGACAGATACACAATGAACGATCTTCATATTAAAACTAACATGATTGTTGCCTGAGAAGGAAACAAAGGAGTTCCTTCGATGCCAAACATTGACTGGGATCAATTACACCAGTACAAGCAATACAAATCAATGAATCTTCCTACAAAAGTCAATCAAAAAACTAGGGTAGAAGAATAATGATACCTCGTAAACATGATGCTATACTACCGTTAGTCATGAAAGGGTACACAAGCAACCGTTCAGTTGGTGTCATGCAAAAACCATGCAGCCGGAGCAAATTACGATGGATAGCAAAGCTGATCATTATTGCTTCTGTTTGAAACTGCAGCTCTCCACCCTTGCCTTCCTCTTTAAGCCTTTTCACAGCAACTAAAGACCCATCAGCCAACTGTCCTTTGTAAACTTTACCAAACCCACCTATACCCAGAAAGTTTTTGTTACTAAAGTTATCTGTTGCAGCTTGAAGCTCAGGCAGGGGAAACTTTTTAAGCTGACCAAAGTGAGCTTCAAGGTCCTCCTCAGCTGCCAGTAAAAGGGAAAAGGGTTGATGAATCAATTACAACTGTCACATACATCATCAATTATATTAAATATGCGTATATACATAATCTTTTCCACTGTTCAACTAACCAGAGACGTAAAAGGCATAATCTGGCGGTCTCATTTTCCAGCAATAAGAAATTGGAATCATATCTCGGTAATAACAAGCAAGTGCAGTTGCAAAGACTGCAAGTGCTAGAGCAACACCAACAATTCCTCCAGCAATAAATCCAGTTGTAATAATTCCTAGTACAGTTTAAGAAGTACAGGGAGAACAGGCAGTCATCATTACATTCTTTGGATTTAATCAAGAGTACGTTATAATTCTCTTCTTTCTCCAAGAATTAAATGGTAGATAAAGATGAATTCGAGTCATAGGCTCACACAAGCATCATCTATGATTGAAGTAAAGAATTCAAAACAACTATGCCATCTTTGAATTGCCAACTCTTTCATTTCTCCTTCCCCACACTTCATCCAGAACAGGTGAGCATATTCTTTCATTCTACCCGCACCACCTACCTCACAATTATTTAGCTCCACACTTTTCATCAGCGAAAGGAATAAAGACAGTAATGATTTAGATAGAATAACACATCATTGGGTAACATGTTAGGTTCAGTTAAGAAGTCTTGTAACAAGAAAATTCAGACAAAGTTATGTTTAGCCACAATTTAATTAAGGTATAGTTGTAATGTACACCTGTATATACCATCTACTTTTCAAGCTCAATAGGTTTGTGCATGACATGAGAGGGGCCACTCTCTAACTAAAGCTTTAAGGTACAGTAGTTCTTTCAACAATTTAAATTATTATCAAATTAGACATGAATATACCTGGTGGTGTAAGCAAAACTGGTCCAGGTGTAGGGACCATTGGTCTCAAATGAGAATTATTTTCGAAACTGTTAAATCAAACAGAGTGATTAGCAGAGTTTTTAACATGTTCCCCCTCAGCTATAAATAAAATACCTAGCACCAACCTGATTGGGGTAAACATTTGAAATGAGCCATTGACTGGGATGTCTCCTTCTAGCTCGTTATTTGAAAAATCACTAGATTCCAAGACCATGAGCTTACACTTCATTATAGATATATAACTTAATAATGTCTAGATTTTTCATAAGACCATTGAAATTTAGCAGAAGCACTCACAGGACTTGCAGTGAATTAAGGTTAGTCAGGGCCATGGGAATAACTCCACTCAAGCTGTTATTGCTGAGACACCTATTTCAGAGAGAATGGAGGAGTAGTTTGTGAAAAAAAGTATGCTAATGTAGAGGGATATGAAAGTAATGCACGAACCATAACATTTTGAATTTTTGATAAATAAATAGAATGCGTCCTCCAATGAAGATAACATAAACTTGTACTTGGGAAAGTAGCTTTGCTGAAAATTGAAAATTTCTAAGTATAGGCATGGCTGATGCATCATCCATAAATTGACATTTAACTTCAAGTACATATAAGAATTGAATGATTACATTTGCAAATTTACAGATAAGGTTAAATTAACTTCTTTCTTCTTTGACCTAATGATAATAGCACGGCTCATAAGAAAGACTTTTTCAGCTTAAAATTAGCACCAACATGATGGAACCCAAGCCATCATAACGAAATTTCAGAAGCTATATTACATGAAATGGAGATTAATGGATTGCAATGGGCAATAATCCAAATGAATTATTGAATGGAAAAGGACCAGGAAGACAAAAGATGGGTTATTCAAATTGTAACATGTTGCTTGCCAGCCTTAACTATTTGACTGATGATAGTCTGATGTTAAGAATAACAAGAAAAAACATAGTGCAGTGTGAGTGCTTAACTAATAACCAAGACACTTTAATCAAGAAAGAGAACAAAAAAAGATTTAAATATAAACTGCAGAATTACGAAGAGCATGTCATACAGGAAACGTAGTTTTTGAAGGTTGCCCAATGTCTCTGGGATGCTACCAGATATGCGATTGCCGTACAAATCCAAGCTTACCAAATTTGTCAAATTTCCAAATTCAGCCGGGATTTTTCCAGTCATATGATTATTAGAAAGCTCCCTGGCGTAGAAAAGAACAAAAATTCAAGTTCAAAGAAGATTATTCATTTGGTTGCCATTATTTTCTTAATGTTTAGGTGCCTTGATCTGTGTTTTCTTTGGCAGTTTGACTCCCTTTGAAGTTCCTTGTTGTTTGGGTCATTTATCTGCCTTCAAGTACATTGGAGAATAATTACAAGGTTACACTAGTCCAAGGAAGCTAATAAATATTCTGAGCGAGCTTTTCTTTTGTCTGTTTCACGAGAAGAAAAAAATATATATAAGGAAAGAAACAGCAGTGAACAAGAAGACAACAGTGGGAACGCAATGTTTTGGACAACAGTTTTCGGCTCTAATCTGGGTTCCGCATGGAACCTGGATCTCGGAAATGGCAATCAATTTAGCTCTGTTCTGAGTATGCAACTTTCATAACTGCAAATGATAATGTCACTTCAACATTTTATGGACATCCAAACATGCATACAGCTAAGAGACGACAGTAGTAACCCAGCTCAGAATCGTAGAGGAGACTTATCTAGTCGGAATTACTTTTTCAACTTGTACAGCAAGACCTAGATGAAAACAAAGAGAAACACAATTCAGGGTCAATTTCTGGAGACAAAAAACAGGAGGCTAACACAAAGTAAACCGGCTCAGAATATTGGAACTTCATAATTCAGGAGACTCCTATGGCGGAGATTGAACGCTCAAGACTACTAAATCAAAACATAGGAGACTATCTAATGTCTGATGTCTAAATTGGAGACGAAGAGACCAGAGTATAGAACATTAATTGCAACAAGAGGTTAAAAGAAGCTTTCTATAGTTGAGAGGTCTGAAAATTGAAAAGTCATGGCACATCAAACACAATTTCAACCAGGAAGCTCTCTGTTCTTCACTGACTATTGCTTATTCAAAAAGTCCACATATCCCAAGAAAGAGGTCCAAATCTGTGCAGCAATATCATTTCTGATTCATAACTTACAAGTACTGCAAATTTGCCCGTTGACCAAAGCTAGCAAACTCATATCCTAACTGACTAAACTACCTAACAGGATCAACTATAGGAATTCTCATATGTATTTTAGTTCACACAGCATAATCTTAAATGGTTCAAAATCTTTAGGTTGGTATCAAGAACTTAAACGGTTTAGACATGAGGTTTAAAATAGAAGTAATGAAGATCAAAATTTATAAAGTAGGCTCTAAGATCAATAATATTCAATTTAGATTTCACGTCATTTCCTACACAAAATGGATTTGGTATACTTGTATATTTGATTTTTTCCTTCCATTCTATCATCATTTCTAAGTTAATTTGTCTATTAGGAGAAAATAAATATTTGACATACTTTTGTGTATAAAATCCTTAGTTGGATTCCATTTATTTATTTGTAGAAATTTTAAATAGCAAAGAGGGCCCAAGTTATTATGATGCTTGGAAGACTCATTTAAAGAGACCAAAGGAATAAGCCCAACATCACTCATATGTAGAAATTTCTACTGCAGAAAACCATATCATGATGAATTTCAATATGTAGTAGGCCAGCATAGCATTATATTCATTTATTAAAATATCAAAAGAATAAGGACAGTTTTTCCCCAAAATTATGTATCCTGTTCACAGCCTGTCGATCAAACAGAATATAAAATGGATGGACAAAGTAGAGCACTTGGACTATGCTAAACGTGGGGCATGGACAGAGCGGGAATATGGAAAATACTATACCAATATGCCTAGTATCTAAGAAAAAGTCTGAGAATTTGAAGACTTTGAGCAACGAATTGTATTCATGTTTGAAGATCAGAGTCATACTATGAAACAAGTGAAATGGTAGCCTACTATATGAAGCCAGCCACTGTAATGATGATAAAATCGTCAAGTAATAAAACCACCGAAGAGCTGAAAGGGATAATGTCTCGAGAAATACGTCATATCATAATATTACCAGAAAAAAGACGCAAATATGTGCAACAAAATCATATTACAACTTACAAGTACTGTAAATTTGTGAGAAGACCAAGCTGCGGGACTAGTTGACCCGAAAGGTTGGCATTTCCAAGATCACTGACCAAAAAGATAAACAGAATTTTTAACATATGCAGAAAGGTCATAAACGATAGGTAAAAATCCCAGAAACAACTTACACAAGAGTCACACTATTAGCACTATCGCATGTAACATGAAACCATGTGCAAGGATTGACAAGGGTAGCATTCCAACTTTGAAGAAAATTGTTTGGATCAGCTACGCTGCTCTTAAATGCATTCAGGGCATCAACTGTCTTAGTGAAAAAGAAAAGAGAAAAGAAATTTTCATATAAATTGTGTTATCCACAAGGTTATTAAAACTGGACCGGAAACTGAACCGGACAAGGCAGTAGGTTAAGGGTGAGTGGGTCAAACATCAAACCGGGGGTCAGACCGGTGAGGAATAAAAAAATAAAAAATAAATATTAGCACACATTGACACAATAAAACTATTGAAAATTTCAAAAAAAAATAAGTAGTAAATTCCATTATTAACAAAATAACAATTATCAAATCAATAATATACTTATAAATTATCTATCATCCAACATTATTTACTGTTTCAAAATATTCATCCTAACAAAATACAAAATATATATGAAAAGGGGACATTTTGTTTTTGCTTCTCACATTTTGTTTTCCCCTTCAAACATCAAAATGTTCTCCTTCATGTATTCTACAAAATGATAGTATAGAAGGTTAGTTGGGAAAATACCAATTTGTATTCTTCTAGAGTGTATATAGATTTATCCTTTTATTTACACTATAATTGATCGTATTGTCTTCATTCATCTTAGCTCTCTCTATTTTTCTATCTGACATGTGTATATTTGCCTTCCGATAATGAAGAAAATCATAATCCCTCAAGCTGTGGTTCATACTTCTTAGCTTCTATTATTTATATTCTATTTTAATCTAATAACTTCACCTTCATCCTAATAAATTTTGTAATTTTTTTTAAAAAAAGATGACCGGGTCAACCCACCCAACCGAGCGGGTTAACCGGTTTGACCCCAATCCGAGGTCAAAACCTCAACCGAACCGGACCAGTGACCGGTTCACCAGTTTTCGGCCGAACTGGCTGGTTCGGTCTGGTTTTCATAACATTGGTTATCCAAGCAACATATCAACAGCTCAGAAATATGAAAAGCCAGTTGTATGAGAAATTATTTCAGAAGTTACTCAAGCTAAATAAATTACTTTAAATATTTATCTTTATAATTTTTTTTCGAAATTAATTTTATTGACTTGTCGATTGATATGTAATCTAATTATATACATGGGTATTTTAGAGAGAAAACATAATATATAATATAATTAAGTAATTTATTTAACTTTCTTAATCTCTCAAAATTTATCAATTAACAAAGATATTTAATCAAACAAGGATTCAATGTTTATTCTACCGTGGCAAACACAAAAACAGGAAGCATAAAGCGATACTTTCTAAGTCACAGTCCGAGAAGAAGACCTAACTGATGGCCACTTTGGTTCATGGAATTCATAAGAATATAAAAGAAGGAAATGTAACGTGATAGAATGATAATTACAACGACTACGTAGCGTGTATTTATTTGGTATTTTATCAAGGGAACATAAAATGAAATTATATTTTATATAGAAAAAATTTAAAAATATGAAATAGTCTTTTTAAATCTATTAAAACCGAAATTGAAGGGTCTAAATGTCTCAATGTTGATTTATAAAAAAATTCATGTTAATTCATGAAAAATTTGATTCGAATTACATATCTGACTATATAATGGAGATGACCGACCTGATTTAAAGCAATTCGTTATAATTAATATTACATTTAAATAATTTACTATACCAACCAAACACAAATCGACAAAATGTTTTAAGATAGGCAATTTTCTTTCACATAATCGAACCATACCGGACAATCACCTCATGCCAGGAGACCAACATAAATTAGCATAAAAACAAATTTGATGAAAACCCCTTCACGTAATTTTTTTTGGGGGGGGGGGGGTTTGGGGGTATTTCTGCCACAAAAATGAAAATGACAAGACAACATTGGTTATATCTTCCCTTATTTTCTTCCGTCACTAATTTTCTCTCTATCCAAACATAGGATAAAAGAAAATGAGATGGAATAAAATAGAGCTAGAAAACAAATCTGAAACGCTATCATGAAATTTAAGAAAGTAAATTAAAGAGAATCAAGGAACAACAAAGAATAGTTCTTTCTCGCTATATTTAATTTTACGATTATACTAGATAATACAGGAATATAAAAGACAATGATATATGGATACCCAAATAATATTCAATGACACCGTGTAATAATCAATTTGACTTTCTACAATTATAATAACAATAACAATTATTGAAATGAGGGCCTTTCAATCTCAATTATAGTTGTAGCATCAGTCAATTTTTGCCAAACACGTTGATTTGATTTGAACTGTCAGTGTAATACTGTTTCATGTTTTGGGTGGTTCTAAAGCAAATAAGATGCTGACTTGTTGAAGTGTAAAATTAAAGATAAAATTTAATTAAATGCCTTCTCACATTAATTAGTTTCGCGGTGGATATATTAGTCACATTCATTTCTCACTCCATATTATCAGGCACATGTTCAAACACAGTCTAAAGACAAAGAAAAAAATATTGTTCATACTCGAACAAAAGCATTGCAAATGGAGATGCTTTAAGTTGGAATATAATAGCAGCAAAATAGTGATTTTCCCTATGAACTTCTTTAGTTATGTATGTAAATCAAGAAGTAATATAGCTAAACAAAGCAAGAATTGCACCAAAATAGTGAATTTTCTCATCTCAATGCATTTAAAATAGCATCCGTAGTATGAAATATTGAATAAGATCAGCGGTAACACCCACCTTCAGCATTACCAGAAACATTTAGCACCAAATCAAACACCAAGATTGAACAAAGGAGTAAAGCACCCATGAATGACGAAACCATTGCGTCCATTTCCCTCATCCTCTGCAACTAGAATCCCATGAACTTCACAACGAGGCATAAACCCACAAGCACGTTGACCTCGTGGACCAAATGGACTATTGAGGATTTTCCACAATCACATTTCTGGGCAGCTTCCTCATTTCTCCTCCCTCAATTTCTACTCTGGAATTTGGAGCTGTGATCTCATATGGGTGTCAATGAATTTAGCTGAAAATGCTGGCAGACTGAGAGGAAGTAGGCACTGTAATGGTGGACTGTGAAAAGGAGAGTTTAACCAAGTCAATGCATGCTCAATCGCCTGACTGAAAAATTTCTTCACTTCCTTTTCTCCCTTTCTTCCTTTATGTTTTTTCGTTTACTTCATTTGTTTCGTTTCCTTTTTATTTATAAGTTTTGTGCTGTAATTGGAAAACGAAATTCAAATGAACCAGAGAAGGGGTTCAGAAGAGCCACAATGGTCAAAGACACATCTTACGTACATACATGTGAAAGAAATAATTGAGGGTTGATTTTAAATCTAAATGTATGTGTTATTTCTAATTTTTAACAAAGTCGGTGGATGTGTACAAGTCAACTTAAAAATCTATGATATGATCAAGCAATTCAAATATGATGAAAACAATGCTCTTCTCATCCAATTTACAAAGAATAGTTGAAATGAATTTTTTGTTCTATTTATAAGTCGCATCATTAATTTTTTCATATAAATATTCAATTTTTGTTTTATTTATTATTGTGTTGATGTTATTTTTTGGGTTTTACACATATTAAATTGGGATAAAGCTAATACATTGGTGAACTTGAAAGCAAAATTCATGAAATTTAAGGTTTTTTTGTAATCGTATGAAATATATTGAGGGTGATATATAAATAGAGGGATATGATATGAGTGGTTGCAACAAATATTGCCATATAGTTCTAGCTTTTGTGATTTCAATCTTGCTCAATCTATATAATATTATCAGAAAAAATGTCATTTAATGATAGAAAATACGTAGCTAAATGGCTATTTTCTATCGCTAAAACGAGAGTCGCAAATATTTTTCGTGGCTAAATGAAATTTTCTAATAAAAAATAGTCATTTAACGATGAATTTTTTCATCGCTAAATGATATTTTTCTGGTAGTATAAAGCCTAAGTGGTTACACTTATTTAGTGACCTCTGTGTGTAAAAACAAAGGAACTAAAAGATGGGGGTGAGAGTCTTATTCTTGTCAAGATTTGCTATGAGAGGAGAGGAGAACGTGCTCTAGTTCCGACCAAATGGTGAAATAATATTCCCTGGAACTCCTCTTAGTCTTACCCTTGTCACTGGGAAGTAAAAGAGACTATATACCCTTACGCTAAGATTGTTATCGTCACATAAGAAAGTTAAGCTCGACTACAATTTTAGGGTGACAACCAAGATGTTCAGTAAATTTTTTTATTAAAATATAAATTTGTTTTAAAAGTTTTCAATCAAAACCAATGCTTTTTTACAATTTTTTAATTCAAAATTGCTCCTATCGTGTTAAAACGATTAATGTTATCTCTTATATTTAAATATTTTAATTGTTAACGTAGTTTTTAACTATCAACCTTGTCACCCATATTCTAAAAATTTTTAACTATGGGGGAATTTAAACTTTGAATCAGTATTTGTAACTCACTTTTAACAACTTTTTAAAATTAACAATAACTAAATTGGTCTCTCCAGGCCTAAGTATATATCTCATATATTTTTAAAGATAATAGTAATTGTAAACTTAGAGTAGTTCATCAAAAATATTAAACTTTAAATTCAAGTAAATGTGAAAAGTTATTTTAAAAAATTAAATAATAATTTTAGGGTGCTCTAATCCTCTTGGTTGTAGTTATTGCATGATGGAATATGATTGATGGCTTTTCCTCACCTTAGGGTGCACTCATTTATTATATAAATATTTTTTTATTTTTTAATTCATTCAATTTCGCATTGCAACCTTTCTGCTGTTTTTGTTTATTGATATAATAGTTAGATGCATGTCTTGATCTCCTAATGGCTATTTCTCAATATAATGTCTATGGTATCTATCATAAATTTAAAATACCATTATAAAAATAAGATAAATTAATGAAAAGGAAAATAAAGTATATCAAATGATATTTTCATTGTATTTCCCACAATTTTTGAAAATAATAAGAACTAATTATCGTAATTACTACAAGTTAAGACTTTAATATTGATTAATACATTTGAGAATAATTATCTCATTCCAGCCACACGACACTTTGTCGATCGCATTATGGGACAATGGGAGAATCCAAATCGTATTGGTCAGTAGTTAGGTAGTTTCATGATAACGAGGGATGACTTTCGTTTCTACAGCGGAAGGCATCTGTGTAAGTAAGGAGGTTGTGATTTCTTTACATTGATATTACATAATTGCAACACATTTGACAATTTAAGGGGTGTGTGTGTGTGTATGCATTTTTGTATTTTGCCAACCATTTATAGTTGAGTTAGCGACATATGAAGGATTTGGGCAGATAATCTTAATTATGATTGGTTATTTCTCAATGCCTATGGTCTCCATCATAAATTTAGAATATAATTTTAAAAAGATGATAAATTAAATGGAAAGGAAAATAATTATACCAAATGATCTTTTATCCCCCCCAAATTTTTTTAAAATAATAAGAATTAATCATAATTACTACAGTCATGCTGGAAAGTATTACTCCTCCGGTCTTGTATAAGATTTTTCTTTAGTGTAAATTGCACTACAAAAAGAGTCTAGTATTATTTTTTTATAGTTATGTTTCATTTAATCTCTTTTCTGTTGTATTTTACATATTATAGAGAAGGAAAAACGTGCTCTGCCTCATTGTAACAACGAATGCTAAAAATAAAAGGTACAACTCCTTGTTTGTAATACAGTTCTAATCCACTTTAAGGAAGTTAAATAAATTATTTTAGATTATATATTTAAAAGTATTTATGTGTATAATTAGATTATATAAAAGTTATACATCAGATAAGTTAGAATGGAAAAAATAATAAATATATTAGTTTATTGGGAGAATTACCCAAAGGTCTCAAGTAAGAGAATGTGTTACAAAATGGTCTCAAGGAGTTGTAAATGGTAGCTGCTGCACTTGTAAATTGTGCTTCTCGACTTATCATTAACAATCTCTTGGGATCATTTTGTAACGTATCCTTTACTTGGGATCTTTGGGTAATTCTCCCTAGTTTATTTATCACTTTAATCTTTAAAAAACAACCGGTAAGATAAAAGGATGTATTATATTTCTATAATTTGATTTGTGACATGTGACATAATCCTTCAAGTTAAAAATAATGAATTCATCTTGGAAGTTTTGATGGACTGACCATTAATGCTGAGAAAGACCATTCACCGACAACTTTTCCCATCTCACATGGTATGACTAACTATGGACATGCATACCGCCAACGACCTTGACGCTTGAACAATAATTGCAAAGCCAATCAACATTCAAAAGACTGTTGCTGGTGCACTCATTTGGCGATCGATCACTCTTTTTTTTTTTTTATGAGAAAAAAATCAGTGTTAAAAAGCCTTGAGTTTTGCAAGTGTAGTATGATTTATAAATTTAACCGATTCTTCCTTTTAATGGATTAAAATTTTGTAATAATTTTTTTTTCAATTTTGAATTGTGCTTATAACAAAGCTATTCTTATATCATGGTGTGGAGTCCACTCGCAGCCTTAACCACGTACTATCAAAAAAATATCATTTAGGGACCGAAAATCAGTCGTTAAATGTTATTTTTCATTGCTAAAACGAGAGTCGCTAATATTTTTTTTCGCTAAATGGATATTTTCTGATGAAAATAGATTTTTCTGTTGCTAAATAGTATTTTTCTAATAGTGATGGGAGTATTACAAGTGAGACAAAATTTTTAAGTTGAGGAGATTTTTAATTTTTCTTAACTAGTAGCGCAGTCCTCTATCCAAGTTGGTCGTAATAATGAAGGAGGAGCAGGTAACCATCCACTCCCCCGCGTTGCCTTGCGCTTCATCACTTGTACTTCTCCCATATAGTCACCACACTTACATATCTCTCTCACGTAGTAGTCTATGAAATAATTTTGGCATCCTCTTTGTTTCGCACGTAGTAGCATTGAGAATCTTTTCTTATATGTCAGTTTTTCTTTCCTTTCAATAAGTAATGAGGGTTCCTTGAAAATCTCCTCTGCCCTGAGTATGTTTGAGGGGATGCTAAAATGCAAGTGCATCGTCTGAAATTTTGGAATTAAGATGGAAAAAGAAGTACAAGCATGAACGTATTTCACTACAAAAATACAGGGACGCAAAAAATTGCGAGAAAAGAGAGCTAGTTGATGGCCCTTGCCAGTGAACTTTGTGCTTGTTTGGAATTTTGTTCCACAATGGAGCACGTAAGCCGAGACAAAAATATCTTAAAACTCGTAAAAATCATCTCGAAATTCATAAAAACACCTTAAAATCCGTAAAATCATCTAGAAATCCATAAACTCATTTCTCTCAACGGAGTTCCCAAGCACACACTTTGTCTGTCAATATCATGCATGCATGAAACACAAGCTATACACATTCAGAAACTGGATAAGTGTCATAAGAAGCTGTAAATGATGTGTTCATATTCCTGTTTTCCGATGATTTAAAAAGCATGTATTTGGCAGTTCACTCACAAGTTTTGCTATTGCAGTATCATCTTGTGTGTAATAGAATTTTTTTCTATCCGAAGAAACACTCAAAAGAATAAAAATCTTAATGGATGTTGTTAAACCTAGCTTGTGCGAATGATATTTTTCATATTTTGTTTATAGCTCTCGATCACTGGAGTAAAGGGACTGAAATTCACAATCCTGCAAGAGCAAAGATTCACATTTTCCTGCACTTGCCACAGGTATTTGATTTTGGTTGCTGAAAAAATGATATGTTCTTCAACAGCTTTTGGAGGCATGTAAATATGATATGCTTTTGCAATGCAGGAAGCTGAGGTAAAGGGCAAACCTCGACTTGGAGCTACCGGTAGAAAGTAGCTAGAGATTATCCTTGACTTTCTGTTTACCTCCTTCGTTTCTGTTCTAGATATATGTGTACATTACTAAGGTTTGGATCATCTCACGTGATAGGATGGTCATGTGAACAGTAAAAATAGATGCATAATAAATTATGAAACAGCCCATCATCATGTGAAATGTGTGTTTGGGAACTCCGTCAATAAATTAACGACGGATTTAGTGACCGATTTAGTGACTGAATTTTCCGTCGTTAAACGGGTTATATTTTATCGTTAAATTTGACAATTCCATCACTAAATTTAACAATTCTGTCGTTAAATGGATTATATTTTAACGTTAAATTTAACAATTCCGTTATTAAATGGGTTATATTTCACCAGTAAATTTGATAATTCCATCGCTAAATGGTATGTGAATTTGACAATTCTGTCATAAATGCCTCACTGATTTTAGATATGAATTAACCACGTATTTACAAAAATATTTCATAAACAAGCCTTGTTTAATCACACAATTGACTCAAAAAAAATTTCAAATAGTAATATGAAGTACATATATACACATTCTAATGTATGATACAAGTCTTAAAGTTAAAAACACATAAAAAAGTTAAGAGCTCGAACAATACAATCATCATCATCATCATCAATGCATTCATCTCCTTTATTCTGAGCATCCCTGGAAGTCCTTCCTTTTCTCACTCCCTGTCTCCTTCCCCCTTCATTGTTATACATCACCATTTTGACACCTTTCGGAAACACAGATAATATCAGAATCTCTTTGCTAATAATTGGACCAAGATTAGTGCTAGAGTCTATTCCTGCATTCACTTTAAGGACTTTAGCATGTTTCACAAGTTCTGTTAGTGCAGGAAAAAACCAAGAGGGGGGGTGAATTGGTCTATATAAAAAATTTAGTTTCAAAACAGATTTAAAAACAATGAAACAGAGAGATGAAGGAGAGGATGAACAAACAGATTTATCCTGGTTCGATCCTTCAGACCTACGTCCAGTCCTCAGAGCACCTCTGAGCTTTCGTAATCCACTAAATCAAACTAATCAGGCACAACAGCCTTTTACAATGGAGAATCACACTCCCCCTTACTATTCGTAAAGAAACAGAGTCTCACTCTCTCTGTTTTTCTCTTTTCTTTCAGACCAAATCCTAACCCAATGTATTCAAGGTCCCAACCTTGAATTAACTTTCAAATTTACAAAGGATTTTGCTCTAAGAATCTCTCTCAAAGAGTTGATAGCAATAAATGAAGCTCAGAATGAAAATTGAATGATGTTACAGAGGAACAAACTGAATGCTTTTAAT